>OY720642.1:134580474-134777974 GCA_963169105.1 Ceriagrion tenellum | reverse complement strand
CCATGAGAGCGGCCAGTAGATGGCGCGCGGGCAGCTTTTCACCCACCGGCAGAGAGAGAATGACATACACAGAAGGCGAAATGAAAGAATAACTCAAGCACACGGACAGTGGTGAAAGATATAGAACAGGCGTTTCGGGGTACGCTAACCCAAGTAGGAAATGACCCGTTCAGGGCATACAATCGTTCAATCATTCACTCAGACCGCACAGCGGCAAATACATAAATATTTATACAGAAAGGTAGAAAGAAAGTGGATAGGAACACATAAAATTTACAAAGACAATGGTGGTGTGAAGATGAAATTATGGCCGATTCCAAGCAGAAAAAATTCGACTGGACCGGGAATCGAACCACGGACCTTTGGATGTCGCGTCCACTGCTCAGACCACCGAGCTACCCAGTCTACAAAGAAACCACTGGAATCGGCGGGGGTTTATATGAACAAACGCTCCCCAAGGCATGACCCATGAGAGCGGCCAGTAGATGGCGCACGGGCAGCTTTTCACCCACCGGCAGAGAGAGAATGACATACACAGAAGGCGAAATGAAAGAATAACTCAAGTAACTATATAACTATACATATACATACATATACATACATACATACACACACACACACACACAATGGAAAACTTCGACAAATGGCCACAAACATAATTAAAGAGGAAACTTACAGGGGGGTAAAAAGACGAAAGTATAGAGAAAGTCTTACTTAGAGACGTTTCGGGTGTTAGCCCTTCCTCAGTCACAGAGAGAATGCACTGCTCCAATGAGGGTAGGAGAGGGGAGGTTATGAGAGGGGGGACTGGGAAGGTTAATAGTGCTGGGCCTGGCTGATGGGGCTGATACAAAGTTGTGATGATAGGGGACTGGGAAGAGCCAAGAGCTGGGAAGGCGTGGGGAGGGGGGGTTAGAAGCAACAAAGTAACAGAATGATCAGGGAGGGTAATGATCCTGGCCCTGGCTGACTGAACAGAGGGGAAGTTGCAACAAAGTAATGAAAGGGGACTGGGAGGTGACTAACATAAAGGAAGGGGAGTAGCAACAATGTATTGGAGGGGCGGTGACAGGTAAGGGGAGGTAAAGACAGGCTAATTCAGGTGAGGGGAAGTGAGTGGTTGAAGTTGGGAATGGGGGGGGGGGGCAAGAAACAGAGAGGAGTAGAGAGCTAATGGAGAATATTGAGTCCAAGGGGGGAAAAAGCTTTGCAGAACCAGATTATTGCCATCTCAGTGGTTCTTAGTTCTGTATTGGAAGCATCAGCGGGGAGGGCGTGGAGGATGGTGAGGTGGAAACAGGAGTCGAAGTGAAGATTGTGAGTAGTGGCATGTTTGGCAACAGGAAAGTTGGGAGGAGAGGATCTATGGCCGTTCATACGGATGGATAAGGGATTGCTAGTTTCCCCAACGTAAAAAGAGGGGCATAATTTGCATTGCAGGAGATAAACTACATTGAAAGAGGTGCAGCTGCCATGGCAAGAGATAGGAAATGGGGTCGGGTTGTTAGGGCTTTGGAAAGTAGAGAGGCTGCGTATTAGGGGGCAGGTTTTACAGAGAGGTCTATGGCAGGGAAAGGTACCAGGGACTTGAGGAGGAGAAATGGTGGGAGGGGATTGGCGGGGGCGTAGAATATTGCGCAGGTTGGCTGGTCTTTTGAAGGTGAGGGTAGGACATTTGGGAATTAAATCTGCGGTGAGTGGGCTGTCTCGCAATATAGGGAACAGTGATTTGAGGGTGAGGTTAACTCGATGAAGCCCCATACAAAAGTAAGGTCTACAGGACTCCCTGTAAGGTAGGTTGAAAAGAGTCCTTATGGCCTGTTTTTGTAATTTGAAAATTTTTTCACTGTGGTTTGATCCTCCCCATAATATAAGGCCATATGCTAATATGGAGTGAAAGTTTGAAAAATAGAGCATTTTAAGAATGTTATAGCTCATGCTAAGACGAAGATGTCTTAGCTGATACAGAGTTTTACTTAATTTAGGTATTAATGAATTGATGTGAGAGGACCATTTTTAGGATGGCTCAATTACAACTCCAAGAAATTTCACAATATCTACAAATGATAGGTCAGCATCATAAAATTGTACTGGCGGCATTTGCTCTTTGCTAAAATTTATACATACTGTTTTTTGGACATTTATTGCCAATAGGTTTTCCTGTAACCAATTTTGGAGTGATTCAATAGTAATGTGTATTTTGCTTTGTAAAGACTCCAATGTTGTCCCATGAATTAAAACACTGGTATCATCAGCAAATAAAACAGTTTCTGCTTCAGAAATACAACATGGCAAGTCATTAATATACAATAAAAATAGTAGGGGTCCAAGTATTGAGCCCTGAGGGGCACCTGATTTTACTTCTCTTTTGGCAGACTGATAACACTGGTCAACAAAAAAAAGTTTTTTTTCTGTCCTAGACATGTTGTTGGGTGATCCTAGAGGTATTTTTCGTGCCGATTTTGAATCTGGGCTCAGATTTTTTTGCTATCATGTTTAGTTTCCTTAGGACAACCGGATTAAATGGGGATTCAAGGGGGTTCCAGCAAATAAATCGTGAATTAAAAAAATGTGAAAAAATGGGTACTTACTTAGGATTTTCTCGCCTATTTATCATCTGGCAAGTCCCTTTTCAGTGTCCAGCAGTAATCTGCTAACATGTTGCTGAACTATCCTTGGTACCGTTTTTCCATGTGTAAAATATCCTAGTGGAAACGCTCACCATGTTCATCACTAACGGCGCCAAGGTTTGGTGGAAAAAAGTCCAGGTGTGAGTCAAGGAAGTGAATTTTTAAAGACATATTGCAGCCCATGTTTTGGTACGATTTAATTAGGGGTGCGTTCCGAATCACGCATGATGCGCATCAAGCTGGAGCGTTGGAGCTATCGTTCCGAATTGCTGACACGCTTTGAAGCTCTTGAAGCGTGTGTGCAAATCGGAACGGATTTGATGCGAAGATGGCGCCAGAATAATCATGTTCAAAAGACTGCGTGAGGAGTAAGCGGGTGGAGAACTGACTGATCTGCGGTATAGCTCGCGATTATCCGTGCCTTTAATTTTAATGTCTCTCTGGTGGATTTTTAAAAACGTAGATACATATTAACATCACGATAAAATGGAAAAGATTAGTATATAAGTAAAAGAGCGTGTGTACATATACAAATAATATGTTGCACAAACAAGAACGTTGTACACAAATGAAAAAACGACTTCGTTTTCTTCCACTGATTTATTTTTTTGGTACAACATGTTTCGACACATAGAGGTCACTTTCAAGTACTTCTTCCACTGATTTATTTTTTTGGTACAACATGTTTCGACACATAGAGGTCACTTTCAAGTACTTGAAAATGACCTCTATGTGTCGAAACATGTTGTACCAAAAAAATAAATCAGTGGAAGAAAACGAAGTCGTTTTTTCATTTGTGAATATCAACTTCCACATAGTTGAGCCTGATACCATTGAACGTATAAAGAACGTTGTATGATTGACGTGAACAGGAATACCGCTGTCCGATACCATCCCATTTGTTTTCTGATTTAAGTTATCAAGTATTATCAATTATATTTACAAATACTAAAATGTTAAACTTTTGGCTGTAACTAAAAGTAGAATTAAGTACTCGGTCAATGTTGAATGAAAGCAAAGCTGCGTTTAGGTGCAGGGTTAGGGGTTAACTTTGTCTAATGGCTTTGGCTTGCTCTCTGATTCTTTGTGTGGTCACTAGAAATCTCAGAACAAATTTCATTTAATACTGTGATTCAGTTTGTTCATATAGCTGTTCTTCTCTCCGATACCATCCCATTTGTTTTCTGATTTAAGTTAGTATTATCAATTATATTTACAAATACTAAAATGTTAAACTTTTCGCCGTAACTTTTTCTGATATTGGGTACTTTATGTGCTGTGAAATATGGTTGATGTGAATTTAAAGGATGTTTTGAAGGTTAGTTTGATTTTCAGAATTTATTATTTCGATTGTCATAGATAATAGACTTCAGATAAGTCTTTTGATTACCTACTCTATGCAGTTGATTTCTAGGTTTGTTATTGTATTTTCATTTTTAAATCTATTATTGCCGGTAGTGCAGTGAGCATGTTGTTGATATATTATTCTACAAAGGTTGAAATATCAATTTTCTAGTCTGATGAATTACAACATGTAAAGGCATGTTTGCATGATGGAAATACCCATGCATGTACGTGGCTGGACAGATACATGGGCAAATGCTCCAAGTTAGATCTAGAGCTATTTTATGGTCATATGTTCACGCATTTGTGCAAATTTGGGTGTTTACACAGTGCAACTTCAATAGTGAATGTGTTTATTTATGTACTCGGGTACATGCATTGTGCAAACACATGCATCGCATAGAAATCCCACATATTTGGTTCTGTGTCCGGTTAAAAATATGTCCTTGGAGATATTTTTGAGATAAGGGTTATTGAAATTCTCTGTAATTATGTCAGAAGAAAAGTTATATGTACATTATTGCTTTGACTTTGTAAGATTCAGTAAATTCTTAGCACTACTCAACTATTTACCACTTCATTAAAAAATACTTACAATATTTAACATCAATTATTAATGTAATAACTATTAAATAACCTGCTTTCGCCTTTTCCGCTTCCTCACTATTTAAAATAAATTCAAAGGGTGCCTCGTGCCCATCCTCTCTCACTATAACTACTCCCATGTCATCGTCTGTTATTTTGAATTAGCTTCTTCCCGCGCTATTCGCTGTCTCCGCATGAACTGCATCAGAAATTTTTGATGCCTTGATGCGCGCATCAGTTTGCCGGAAATGCTCGTTGCAGGGCCGCTTTAGAGCGCTTCAAAGTGCAATTCGGAACGACCCGAAGCGGTTTGATGCGCATCATGCGTGATTCGGAACGCACCCTAGATTAGCCACCAGATCGCGATAATTTTCAGCCATGATATTTCCTAGAAAATGTTCAACTACATTTTTGAATGCGTTCCACGCGCTTTTTTCCGTTGAAGTCAATTGCTGTTGAAATTCCAAATCCTTCAGCACTTCCGTAATCTATGGCCCAACAAAAATTCCTTCTTTGTTCTTTGCCTCACTGATTTTAGGAAATTTTTGTTTCAAATAAGTAAAACCAGCACCATTTTTGTCCATGGCTATCACAAAATTTTTAAAAAGTCCTAATTTAATATGTGGAGGTGGCAAAAGAATATTTTTCGGATCGACCAAAGGCTGAAAAAGGACATTTTTGGATCCAGGAACGAGTGCTTTACGTTCTGGCCAATCTTTTTTCAAGTTGTGATTTTTTCTGTCTCTGCTATCCCACTCGCAGATGAAGCAACAATATTTTGTGTAGCCAAGCTGTAAGCCTAGTAAAATTGCAATTACTTTTAAGTCGCCACAAATTTTCACAACACAATCAAATCGCCACAAAGTGGGTAAAATCCGCGACTTAAATTATTAGCATTATTATGAGAAAGCAGTTATGAACAACATATTAAAGTTTCACAGACATGAATTTTCTGGTATTCGTTGAAATTAAAAATGAATCTCCGACGTCCGAATCAGTCACTGAATTCTGTTTTTGACGCAATTACCACTTTGTCATGTATTACCCCTGAAAGTGGGTAATCGCCATTATGTGACAGATAATATTAACAATATATAACACTGTAATTTAGATGATGTCACGTAATTGCGGTATTATCATATTGTATCTAAATGTTGGTATCACTGTTTTTCCTGGGATAAATTTTCGGGGCCAAGGTAACGGAAGTAAATATTAATGATTAAATTAATGTGTACTTCATATCCAAAAGATAATTACTGGTTAATTCATACCAGGACACGTCTATGGGGACTCTATTAGGTCAGGACCCTGCTTCTAGCAACCTCTTGCACCCCGTGTTTTTCGCCCTTCTTAATTTTAGAAACCCCATGAGGGGGCAGTAGCATTTTTATTATTTCCAGGCAATCTCACCTTAAAATTGAGGTTTTTCTAAAAGTCTGTGAGATATAAAGTCAATGCATGTGTGAGGGTTGGACAGCCATATAATTATGCAGATGCAAATGAATATCGCTATTGAATTGTTTTTAATTGACGTACGTATCGCTGATGTCTTAAGATTTCACCTAATGTGTCATCTAACACCTTTGTGGGTTTTGGATGATTTCTTCGGTCAAAGATCAAATACTCTTATCATGTCAAATTGTTTTGAATTTTTATATGTATGTTTTTAATCGCCTTCAAATGGACACTGAAGTTGCCATTGCAACGATCAAATGTTGATTTGTAATGTAGTAGTAATTCCCATAATTTTTCACAGATTCTTTGTATGTATGATGCAACCCATATCATAGACGTGGATAAAGTGGTGGATTACGTGAGGAGCCTTCAGAAGGACGATGGCAGTTTCACTGGTGACAAATGGGGTGAGGTGGACACTCGATTCTCATTTTGTGCAGTGGCTTGCCTTTATTTACTGGTGAGTGTTCCTGCAACTTGAATAGACTTCAATGTTTGCTTTAGCTGGCTAGTGCAATGGCCTTGTCCATTCTTCATGGATGGGAAATTCTGTTATCACAGAGGATGAAGTAATTCTTCAGCTTCATCTCTCTGGGTTGTTTGCCAAGTTCCTTCAAAGTTAACATGTGTCATCACCCTGAGGTGTTAGACATTTTGAAATTTTTAACAGGGTTGGTACCATAATGCAGCATTCTCAGCCATAAACAACTAGTGCAAAATCTCATAAAACTCAAAGGTGACTATATTTTTTAAAAATGACAGCTTTTTTAATTTAGAGGCAAGGTTTTACTCAAACTTTGCAGCACTATTGCAAAATTAGGGCATCTTTTCTTGAAATTCTTCATGTAGGAGTAGATAAATACATTTGAAGTAAATTAAGGTGGGAGAGAGAGCAGTACACCCGGCTCTTATGAAATGAGAAGATTTGAGAAGAAGACTAGGATGGCAATTGAAATAAAATGTTTAAAACCACCCACTTGTAAAATTTAAAACTGCTGTTAATGGCTGAGGATAATTATATTGCTCAGTGATTCAAATCAAAGAAAATTATGTGCTCAGATTTGCAGAGCTTCAAGATAAAATTAATTGACTAGTCACTCGGGAAAAACAGCAATTCCTAAGCTGGGGAGCTGTGGGGTTTAAATACAGGGTGGCGATCGTCAGGGAAAACCTGGAATTGTCAGGGAATTTTGAATTTCTGGAAAAGTCAGGGAATTCTCGTACCAGTCAGGGAATCCTCATACCAGTCAGGGAGAAACTGGAATAGGAATCCTCGTTATTTTTCTACTATTACATTTTTCGGCCATTCTTTCCCACCCTTCATTTTACCAACTATAACTAACATCCGTCACTGACGTGCATGGAATAAGCACCAGCAATTCGTGGAGTATTCAGTTGTGAATCTTATTAGTTGTGAACCTTAGTTATTTAACTGTGAATCAGACGTACAATATATCCCTTTCGTATATCCTATTGCGATATTTGTGAAGATAAGAAAGGAAACTATTTACTGCTGTAAACAATGTGAAGTTCCACTTCGTGTAATTGACTGCTTTGAAATTAACCATACTAAGAAAAATTTTTGATTTCCGTGTTCAAATATATCTGTTAAATTCAAATGTTCAACAAATTTAATAATTTTTACATAAAAATGTCAATTATAATGTTATCACCCTTTTCTAGTCTGGGTCTATTTGTCACATACTATATCTTTCAAAAGTTGTCATCGATAATCAATATGGCGGACACGACAGGTGTACATGCTTGTGGCTCGTGTAAAAACGGCTACTGAAATACAGGAGAATTTTATCTCATGTGCATTTTGTGTTAAGATTTTTCATTTTAAATGTTCCTATGTCTCGGAAAAAAGTTTCAAAGCCATGCGTGAGTCGATGGGTTAAATATGGCTTTGCTTTTCGTGTCGCCTGGACAATGGTCAGCTAGTTGCTAAAATGGCCGTAGACATTTCTAACATTAAAGTCGAGCTCAATGGAATTCGAAAACTAACAAAGTATTCAAAACAGCTTATTAATCCCGTGGTGGATGTGACAATGGAGAGTAATTCTCCGGATGCTGAGAATGAATCTTCAAAATGTCCGGAGACACTCTTAGTTCCTTCAACGCTGCTGCCGAAAAACTCTATTTCTATCTGTGAACCCTCTGCGCCGGCACAGCGGGAAGACGGTGGGAGACAAGATCAGGCTGATAATGAAGGATTCCAGGATGTGCTGCGAAAGAAGAAGAAGTTGAAGAAACGGATCCGAGTGGTGGGTACCAATCCCAGCTTAGATGGAAGTTCTAATTTTGTCGGTACCCCAAAGCGAATTTTGTTATACGTCGGGCGAGTGCAACTGAACATCACTGCGTGTGATATTTCGAAATATTTATGTTCAAAATTTCCAAATGGTGATTTTATTTGTGAAAGCTTTCGCGCAGGGAAGTTCTTCTGCTTATTCAATGTTGATGCTCCTGCAAGTTTACGTGATGAGTTGTTCAATAAGATGACCTGGCCTTTGAATATTGTGGTAGGCAAATTTTTCCCCCCTCAAGAGTCTCCTATGCGTGCCGCTGAAGTTGGGGATTTTGATAGTAGCCGTAGCAATGGCAACATTTGCCGCAGCAATAATGTTGATTCTGTTGTGAGCGATGGTGGTATCCTTAACTCTGATGGAATCAGTGACACACTAACCGTATCTCGCGACATTTGTTTGGTTGATGACAGTGTCAAAGCTTGAGTGTTGGGTAATGGCAGAGTAACAAGAACGACCACTGGTAGCCTAAAACCTAAAGCTTTTTGACTAGGTTCTTGTGAATCAGGTGGAAGCAGCCGCCTTTTACAAATTAACATCCAATATGGTAGTCAACCTAGTGACATGAGTGTTAACTCACTACATCAAAATCAAATAAAATTGTTATATCTCAACATTCAATCTATGAGGAACAAAATAACTGATCATGAAGTGTTTCTCCAAGAGAAAAAGTGTGACATACTTATTTTAACTGAACACTGGTTGCTTTGTGATGACAATAGAGGTGGCGGCGTTGCACTATTTTGTAAATCGTGGTTATCCGCTGCACCTATAAAGCTCATGAGTAATATTGAAAAAGTGCATGAGTGTTCTGCTGTTATTTTAAGGACCAAAAAGTTTCGCTTAGGTGTTCTAGTTATCTATAGCTCTCCTAATGCCTGTTTCACTTCTTTTAAAAATGAACTCAGTGATGCTGTTCAGGTTATGTTTAGTAGTGGAATTGACAAACTGGTGTTATTTGGTGATTTTAATATTGGCTTATTCTGCAAGTCCACACGATGTGATGAATTGGTTAGTCTATTCTCTTCCTCCGGCTTATCAATAATTAACAGTGATCCTACTAGAATATCCTCTCGTTCCTCTACTCTTATTGATTTAGTAGTGTCTGACCTACCTATTAATGTGTTTTCATGTGCCACGGTCCACCAGCTTTCTGATCATTGTGCTCTTGAAGTAGGACTGACATTGAATAATCTTGATGTAACAAACCATCCTACTTCACTAAAAGTCTCTTTAATCCCTCGAACTTGGAAGAATTCTTGGTGTGCCTGTCTGTAGAAACTTGGAATGATCAGGAGCATCTATCTGATGTAGATGTTAGATTTAACGATTTTCTTAATAAGTTCATTACTGTTTTCAACCATGCCTTCTCAACCAAAACTATTGCTTCCAATAGCTGTCATAGATCTTTCAAATTCCCTCCTTATCTGATTGATTTTGGCTCGAGAGTTATATATCTACATGCACAGTACAAGTATTCTGATCCTTCCCTCCAAGAAAGTTATAAAATACTTCTAAAAAAATACAAAGCAGAGATTAATGAATTCAAGAGGAATTATTTCAATAAGCGCATTGCTACATTAAGTAATGTAAGCAAAGCAGCATGGAAAGCAATTAATGAACAAATGTTAGTGACATCAATCATAAAAACCGTCCCTATATTGTCTTTAAAGACATTCCAGTAACTAAACCTGCTGACATAGCAAATTGTTTTAATAATATGTTTTGCCAACTAAGGAAAAAAGTAAATGAACCAATTTTCAACAGGATTGATTGCTCTAATTCGATATTTCTTATCCAATCGGACCCAAATAAAGTTGAAAAAACTATTCTTACTTATATTTAATATGTCACTTACTAATGGATATTTTCCAACTGTGCTAAAAACATCTCTGATAACTGCAGTTCATAAAAGTGGACCACATGGAGAGTCAGAAAATTATGGACCCATTGCAATTCTCTGTTTTCTCAAAAATATTGGAAAAACTTTTTTATAATCGAATTATGGACTATTTGAACCATTTTTACCTCATACACCCCTCTCAGCATGGCTTCATTTCAGGAAAGTCAACTATAACTGCTGCCTTTCAGCTGATTGATAAAATCATGCGGGGGCTTTCTACTCAGAAAGAGATGACTGGATTTTTTTTGACTTGTCCAAAGCCTTTGATAGAGTCGACCATGACATACTGTATTCTAAATTACATAATATTGGAATAAATGGTATTGCTTTGTCCTGGGTTAAGTCTTACCTGTCTAGCCATAAGCAAATGGTCCAAATTAAAGCAGACGCTTGCACATACAAGTCTAAGCTTGTTGAAACCAATTGTGGGTTCTATATTGGGTCCACTCCTGTTTATCATTCTTATTAATGACCTTCCCACTCACCACACTGTTATGTGACTTTATATGCTGACGAGTAAATGGGTGCTTGCTGTTAGCAAGCAAGGGGGGTTTGTACATTGTTTTACACTTAAATTATCGAAAAATGAATGCATTCTCACAAAAGCAATGAAAGCTCTCAAGTATATGTGCTACATGCAGGCAAAGAAAAATATTATGGAATTCTCGAAATAAATTTCACGGTCCATGAGGTACCTGACAGTTCTAGTACAAATCATATAATATCTCATCCGGTAATTAATGACATCAAAATATTATAGTCAGTGAAATGAAAGGAAAGTGGAACCACTGCAAGTTCAACATAACTTTATTTGATGGCCTTTCTACGTTAGATATTCCTTTCAGTATAGTATACTTAATTAAGGTCTAACATGAAAACTTTATAATAGTACTTCGATCCGAATCGACAATTTTAATATGCTAATTTTCATGTTCAATTTTTCTTTTTCATGAAAAGCATCTTCTACATGAATTGCACATGTTTTGAATGAAAACTAAAATATCATGAAAATTAGTAGGTTAAAGTTGGTCATCAAAGCTACGGTACAGGCCAGGAAGAAGTGGAAGATATTATACCCAGGACTTAGCAGCGATGTATTAATAGCACCTGTTCATTTAATGATGCCTATATGGGTGCTTGAAATTTGTAAGCAGATGGGGGGGGAGTGTTATATGATGAAACTCTTTAAATAAGGAAAAAAATGAAAGCTCTCAAGTCTGCGTGCTACATGCAAGCAAAGAAAAATATAATTCTCGAAAATGAAATACGCGCCTTATGAGGTATGGATACCAGACAGTTCTAGTACAAACTTATGTTGTATGTCATCCGATAATTAACGACTTCTCAAAATACTATAATCAGTACACCGAAACGAACGTGAAACCACTGAAAGATTATCATAACCTCATTTGACGGCATATAAGACGTTCTTCTACGTTAGATATTTCATTTAAGTACAGCATACTTAATTAGAGCTCACATGAAGAATTTTACTATATAAGTTCGAACGAAATCGAGATTTTTAATATACTAATTTTCATGTTCAATTTTTTTTCTCTTCTAATATTCTACATGGACTGCATATTTTTTTAATGAAAACGACAATATCGTGAAGCTTGGTTGGTCGAAATTGGTCATCAAAGGTATGGTAGAGGCCAGGAAAAGTTTGAAGAAATTATACCCAGTATTTAGCAGTGCGAAAAATGGCATAGAGAAGAGTAAATTACATGCATTTAGGATACCTAATATATATATATAAAGCTATCGATTGCAATATCTCGAAGCCGAATCGACTTTTTTAACTTTTCCGATTACCCAAAATCAACACATAAATATAACCCTTCCCTGAAACTGGCCCGCCTAGCTTAGTTCCAAACCTGAATCGACACTCGGCTAGACGACAATGGAATAAATCCATAGCAACGAAAGTGAAAAAATTTCTAAAATCCCAAATAAAAGTTTAAAAATATCAGTTTGACGGTAGGTAGGAAAGAATAGATTGCAAGAATAAAATTTTTCAAACATTCAGCCTCATATTTGCGAAAGAATCAGTCTTTTAGCTCAATTATTTCATATTTTAATGAACGAAAGAAAAAAGGTCTACACTAAAATTTTTCGTTTTTCCCATATAATCCGATGTAAAGCTATCGATTGCAATAAATCGAAACATAATCGACTTTTTTAACTTTTTCGATTTTTTCCCAACTCGATACATGATTCCAACTCCATCCTGAAAATTTCACCCACCTAGCTTGCTTAGAAATACCCTAGAGGTTTTGATGAGTCAGTCAGTCAGTCAGTCAGTCAGTCAGTTCTGTAGCTTTATATATATAAATGATACATCTACATTAAGTATGGGAGGTAATTTTGCCGATGCTACTAATTCTGCTCATGAAACCTCAGTTAAAATGTCAAACTGGTGCATGATGAACAACTTAATAATAAATGAGGGTAAAACTAGTTTTTTGCAATTCCATAATAAAATTAATCCACCAGTATTATCGCCTCTTTTTAGGGTGAATTAAAATAAATGTATCCGCAAGTCTAGTTCCATAAAATTCTTGGGAATATCTATAAGTGAGAACCTCGATTGGTATCACCACATTCAAGAAACTATGAAAAAAATGGCCATAGGGACATACTTTTTCCTACATAGAAGCATGGGCATAGCCTACATTGTAGGTGGTAAACAACATTGCTGGTGACGCAAGAATCATTTGTTGTCTCCAGTTGTTTTGAATTTTTTTGCTCCATCTCAGTCAGTTAAGGTCTCTGAGGCAGTTTACAGTTTTAGGAATTCTACAAGTTCTATCAGCCTCATAGAAAAAGTTGTTTTTTAGGAGATACTAGATATCTCCCTACTTCGGTAACCAATTTCAATCGAACTTTTCTAATTAAACTAGAATGCATTAGGTATGTTGACAGCAGGTACCTACTTTGGATCAAGAATAAACTTTAGAAATAATTTCAAATGGAAGACAGCTACATGATGAATGGACTGAGTTTGGGGAAAGGAATAATCAAAATTTAAAGATCTCGTGCAAAAAGACTTGCTGTATCAATTTTCCAATTGCAGATTATTATCTTTTATTTTAGTCAACTGCAAGGCATAATTAACCAAGTACCACGGATATTTATGGTTTCTTATGGTATCATTCTGTAGGATTCCTCCCCAATGCTGTTTGAAGTCCTAAGAATATTTTTCCCAGACTAGAGATAGTACGACGCTCCGCCATGACACTTCGCTCAAAACGCTCAAAAACCGGTCCACTGGCGGAAACTTGGAGCGACAGTGGACTGCTTTTTGGAAGCGTTTGGAGCGTAGCGATTGTAGCATTCCGTAGCGAGTTTTGGACCGCAGCATATGTTCTTACACTCGATGCTCGGGCTATGAAAAATTTGTGGTGAATTCGACTCCTCACGCAATATCACAGTCTTTTTCAATCCCGTGGACGAAATGTCCTCTCATATTCCTTCCCTTGCGTTGCTATTTATGTGTTAAATTGAAGCAATATCGGTGGTCAATGAGAATAACGACATTGAACGTATGACATAAAATCAGGGGGCCGATTTTATTACTTAATGTTCAAGCGTAAAAGATTCATTCCCGCTGGATTGTGGGTAATACTTCGAAAACAATCGCCGGTGCCTATTTTGTAACCAAAGTTCGAACTTATTTTGCCTCACACTCGCATCCTCGGCTTACAATACTCAACAAAATACCTGTCGAAGCGGCCATTATTGTTCGAAGGTGGGTTTGTATTTGTTTCTTAATTGATTGATATTTGAATAGCTATCGTCGTTTGGAGTGTTTTACAGACTATAAACGAAATGAAACACACCATTCTTGTCTTCAATTACAATTGGTGGCCTAGATTGCAGTTCAGTAATGTATTGGAAAAGTATTTCAATAATGCGTATTCTTTTGATTAATTATGGTATCCAATTCTCGCAAACTATCCTATTGTAGCGATTTGTTTTCACTTTTAACTGCAGATGGAAGTTTTAAATCTCATTTCTGCAAGGACATGGGTGTCATAATTGCTGAGGATAGTGAAAAGGTTTGGCGGCATGAAATTGGCACACGCTAAAAGCACACGATAAGGAATCGAGAAATCACACCACCATACGGTATGAAAGCCGGGCATTTGCATAGGTTATTCTATGTCTATGTAAAGAGGAATAACAACTGCATTAACATACCGAAGATAAATGAGCTGGAATACTTAGGTCACCTAGTTATTAGCCTCAGAAACCAAGTATTCAGGAGGGGCCTTCACTAACGGTAGTATTTCCAACACTCAGTAAAGTATCCGGGCATTTGCTCTTCCTTTTTATAGATTTTATGGAGTTTAGGTTCCAAAAATAAGAACTTCCTTATGAATTCAAGTATCGGGCTTGCGTATATTTTAGTCAACCTCAAAAGCAAAACATGCAACAATGGACAAATTATTTACAAAAAAGTTGAAGCATTAAATAGGAATCTCAACACCCCTCCTCAATTTAATGAATTTACATTCGACATATTGCAAAAAATTAAAGTAAACCCAATGAGCTCCTCAAAGTGATGAATCTGGGAGCTGGTAGGCCCTTGGTGAAAAAATCTGCGAGTTGATCGTCTGAACATTCATGTTCTGCATTTATAATTCTTCGAATGTAAAGTTGACGAATAAAGTTATACTTCACATTGACATGCCTCAGTCTACAATGTTCCCACTTTTGCAGTAGTTGTAAACAGGCCTGTTTATCTTCGAATACTCGGATTGGTAACTTGGGTGGAATCCGAAAATCGTCCATTAAGTATTTCAACCAGAGTAACTCAGTAGCAGCTGTTGCAAGTCCTACGTACTCTGATTCCGTAGATGACAAAGCTACACTAGTCTGTTTCTTCGTAGCCCAACAGACAGTATTTCCAAAAACTTGTAGAATATAGCCTGAGGTAGATCTTGAGTCTTCCTTCCTGTTCCAATTTGAGTCAGCATAAGCCAGAAGAACGTCTTGATTCCTCTTCCGATAACACAACTTCAGTTCGATGGTTCCTTTGATATATCTCAGAACTCTCTTTAAACAGGTCCAGAGTTCTTCTGAAGGATAATTTTGATATCTGCTCAAAAAATTGACTGCAAGACTCAAATCTGGCCTCGTTCCTATCATCGCATACATCAGACAACCAATTAATTCTCTACACGGCTTATCAGTCTTCTTTTCCCCCTTGATTTCCAGTTTAACTTCCATGGGTGTCTTGACGGGGTTACAGTCCTGCATGTTAAATCATTTTAACAAACTCTTCAGATAGGATGATTGGCTAAGATACATTTCTCCATCCTTCCTTGAAATCTCGATTCCTAGAAATATTTGCGCTTCTCCTAATTCCTTGATTTTAAACCTCTGCTTCAGTTTGAATTTTAGTTCCTCGATTTTCTCTTTATTATTACCCGCTATCAGGATGTCATCAACATACAGCACAAGGTAAGTGACAATACCTTTTACTATTAGAATGTAAAAACATTTCTCTGCTTCCGACTGAGTGAATCCGATAGAAATAAGAAATGAGTGAATGGATTGATTCCATGCTAGTGGCGCCTGCTTCAAACCATATAGAGCCTTCTGCAACTTACAGACCATATTAGGTATGCCTTACACTCCTTCAGGAATAAACATGTATATCTCCTCCTTGAGTTCTCCATGTAGAAAAGCATTAGCGACATCCATTTGTTCCAGAATAAGACCAAGTTTGTTTGCCACAGACAGCAGGACCCTCACTGTTGCAAGACGAGCCACTGGTGCATATGTTTCCTCATAGTCGTATCCTTTCCTCTGAGAGCATCCTTTAATTACAAGTCTAGCCTTGTACTTTTCAATATTTCCATCCTTGTCCCTCTTCAATTTGAAGACCCATTTACTAGCAATAGCCTTTCTTCCGGGGGATAAATTGGTGTAAATCCAAGTCTTGTTTTCCTTTATTGAATTAAGTTCTTCCTTCATAGCTTGATACCAGAATTCCTTATCTTCACGTGCCGCGATGTCCTTGTAGTTTTCCGGTACATCATCTACATATTTTCAGCACTCAGCGCAAGAGCAGCATAATCCTGCAGATATTTTGGTGTCTTCTTCTTTCTGGTAGATCGTCGTACAGTTTCCTTTCCAGTTTTATTTACTTGAAATTCATTTTCAACTTCCTCTTCATCACTAGTCAGCTCCGGTATAGGAAATCTATCGTGATCCTCATCATTTGATTTGAAGTTTTCCTCTACGTGTTCCGCGATCCAGTCCTCACTTGATTTACTTTCAAAGTCGAACTTTCCTTCATTGAAGATAACGTTTTTCCCTGTAACAATTTTTCCTTCTTCCGGACACCATAGTCTATAACCGTTGGAACAGTACCCAGTGAAATAACACTTCAAGGACTTGCTGTCAAACTTCCCTGTTCTCTATTCTTTTGGTACAAGTAGATATGCAACACAGCAAAATACTCTTAATTTACTCAGATCAGGTTTCTTGTTGTGCCACAAAGCCGCAGGTACCTTTCCTTCCAAAGCCGATGTAGGACTTCGATTAATAAGGTATACAGCAGTTCGTACAGCTTCCGACCAGAACGTCTTATTTAATTTACATTGAAGTATCAAACAACGAGCCTTTTCAATAAGAGTTCTATTCATCCGTTCCGAGACACCATTTTGTTGAGGGGTATATCTCATTGTGAACTTAAACTGTATTCCTTGTTCTTCAAAAAATTCCTTCAACTCGTTGGACAAGTATTCACGACCATTGTCACAGCGAAATCTAGGGGAGAGACGGGTAAAGTGGCCACCTTTTTGTTTGGTGTTTTTTTTTGGCATTTGTTTTTAGTAAATTTAATCGAAACAAATATTGATGTGTACTATATCAAATAAAGTTTCAGGTAAACATGCGTTTTTCATGATATTGTATACGTTAAAGTGCAAAAAAAAATTATTAACAAAAAACTCTAAATGGCCACTTTACCCTCCTATGTCGGGCAAAGTGGCCAGGCCCTGGCCACTTTGCCCGACCTGACAAATTACGTCAAACAACAGCTATTTAATTTTCAGGTATTTATTTTTCACAATACAGTAAAGATAAATTTACTTCTAACTTGTATAATCGTCTCAAAAACTAAAACAATTAAGGAAATATGTCCAGTAGAAAAACTGTTATACTCTTTTTACATGTAGAATAACAAAGTTAAAAAGGAATCCTCATGACTACTGGAGCATTAAGAGATTTTTTAGTGGCTTACAAATTATTTACAAAATTCACATTCAAACTCGTCATCGTCCTCCAACCCCTGCACACTCTTGGTGAGCCCATTCTTTGCACACAGAACATCGGATCCAACCTTCATTGTCTTTTGATTTAGAAAAAAGTTCATTGCAATAGAAACACGTACAATCTTGTTCTTGCTCCTTAAGCTCTTCTTCTTCTTCATCGTCAAAATTGAGTCGTCTCTTTAGCTGGACAGTTTTTTTAGGCTGTTGATTACGTTTTTTTGTTTGGTTATTTTTTTTGTCTTCAGTTCTTTTTCTCTTCTTTTCTTCTTCTTCCTGTCTCTTTTGTATCTCTTCCATCAGTTCATTTTTGTACGGGCTAGCTGTAATGATGGCTGTCTTTCCTTTTTTCCTGTTTTGTTTCCTTTGCTTTGTCAAGGTTTGTTTTGGCAACGGAATTATATCTCTTGGACTGATTGCAAAAGAGGACTTATTTAGGCCACTAGGTCCAGCAACTGCCAAATCTTCATTGTTAGGTAAGTTAACTTTAACCATTTCACCGACAT
This sequence comes from Ceriagrion tenellum, assembly GCA_963169105.1. Taxonomy (NCBI): domain Eukaryota; kingdom Metazoa; phylum Arthropoda; class Insecta; order Odonata; family Coenagrionidae; genus Ceriagrion; species Ceriagrion tenellum. Next base: position 134,759,956 of record OY720642.1, on the reverse strand, counting down.
CTTCACCGCCGTTTCTTGGATTGATCATTAGGCCTACATCTTGACCTTTTTCGGATTCATCTGTTGTTCTCTTCTTCTGTGGTGCGGGGTCAGGTTCACCTCCACCTGATTGTAGGCTAGCACCTATGTTGCAGTCAGTCATTGGAATGTCAGACACTTCAGCGGGGAGGAAGTCAGCATCACAAAACACATCAGGGTCATAAGGAAAAATCCCACATTTTCGAAAACCGTTAGTAGCTGTTGCAGGCACAGCTGCACGCAAAAAAGCCTCACCAAGAAGTCTACTAATCTGGAACTGAGTGATGGCTCTCCCAGGGTTATTCCTGAGGAACTTCTTACATTCTTGAATGTAGTAGGTCTTAAAAGGTGCCATAAAAGACACGTCTAGGGGCTGTAACTTATGGCTGCAGTGTGGAGGTAAGCATACCACAGTTGTGTTATTTTCTCTGGCCTTGATTATGAAGTCAATACTTTTTGTGTGAGTTGCATGCCCATCTAAAATAAGAAGCACTGGTGACTCTGGTGAAGGTTTTGCGTGATGTAGGAAGTGGTCGAACCATTTCAAGAAAATATCGGTCTGCATCCAGCCATTAGGAGTGCATGCGAATTCTGAACCAGGGGGTGCTCCGTCTCTTAGCTCTGCCTTCATGTTCTTCCTGGGAAAAACGACAAAGGGAGGAATAAAGGTTCCTCCAGCAGACATACAGACTTCTAATGTAGAGAGAAGGCCTCTTTCGGCAGAAGTGATCGCACCCACCTGTCGCCTTCCTTTCAAGGCAAACACTTTTGAATGTCTATTTTGTACAGTTAAAAGCCCGGTTTCATCACAATTAAAAACACGATGAGTTTCAAACTTATGTTTATCTTGGACTGTTTTTAATATTTCAAAAAATTTAGATACATTGGTCTTGTTGAACCCTTGAGCTCTTGCTAGTGAAGTGGCTTCTGGGGTCCGCAAACTTATGTTTGGGTGCCTTTTTTTAAATCCTGCCACCCAATCCTTCCCCGCCATCTTTTTTTCGTTGTTGAAAGTGTGATGGATGTTGTTTTTTTCTGCGAGGCTGTATGCCGCACGGCGTAAGTCATTTTGCGAGACTCCATAAAATCTTCTCTCCATGTCTATAATAAATTCTACTAGTTGCTTCTCTTGTTCATCGTTAAATACTTTTCTGTACTTTCCTAGTATTTTTTTCTCACCAGTGGCATCTTGATTCTTCTCAAGTACTCTTCTTTTAAGGGTATTTCTAGGAACGTTAAACTGCTTTGCTGCAGTTGCAAACGGCATTTTATCTCTTTTAACTGCTAATATTGCCTGTCGCATTGATTCTGAATCCCATGATTGTTGGGTAGACTTTCTCTTGTATGTGTATGGCATCTTGGAAATACCTGTAACAATATCAATCCTAATAGTTATGTGATAAGATAATATTTTTTATGTTAATAAGTTGGGATGAGTGTTAGCGTCCCTTTCCCCAGGAGCGTGATGAAATACGTATAGGATGAGATATTAATTCATTTAAGCTACTTCGGCAATATTGAATGCATAAAATGTATATTATTGCGAGTGCCGGGCAAAGTGGCCACGGTGGCCACTTTGCCCGTCGTGTACAGTGGCCACTTTGCCCGAAATGACGCCATTACTTAAAATAATTTCTACAGACTAACCTAAATTGACACAGCACTTTTAAACCAACTACTATTAAACGCTGAAATCAAGCGAGTCCAGTAGTACTATTGCCACTAGTTAATGCTTTTTCTAGCATTTAGTAATAAAACAAATAGTTAATACTTACCAAAACTCAGAGATGAAGGAAATTAAAACTATTTCACCGTGGTCAAACTGCGAAACGCACGACATCCAAACTCACACACGGCAATGAGGCAATGGCTGTCGACAAGTTAACTTCGTTCCCGCATGAGTGCAGCACTTACCGGCGCCATGACACCAAATGGCCACTTTACCCGCCCTGGCCACTTTGCCCGTGCCTCCCCTACTTATCTTCAAGTTGAAATGAGCCGTAGCCATGGCGTGAAACATCTTTGTGTATCGAGTGACTTCCGATTTTGATTCCAGTGCATAGGCTGCTGTGAAGTGAGTAAAATCGTCGATAAATGTAAGTACATATCTTTTCCCGTCGAACGATTCCGGTGAAATTGGTCCACAAACATCACTGTGGATTAGCTCAAGAGGTCTGGTGGCACGTTTCCTGGTGTGATTGTATGGCAACTGTGATTGTTTCCCCTCGACACAATTAGAACATCTTTCCGAGGGAATAGTGAAACGTCCAATTCCATCCACCGTCCACCTGTGACCGGAGACTTTTAATACTGTCGTAGCTCAAATGGCCGAGTCTGCTATGCCACAATTTCATGCCATCTTCAGACGAAGCAGCTGACAAAACTTTGCGGTGAAGAAAATTCAAAACGTATAACTGAGATTCATTCCTATTTGCAACAGCAATAGTTTCATTTCCCTTTATAATTAAACCTTGAGAATTTTCAAAGATAATACGAAAACCATTCATTTCCAACTTTCTGACCGAAAGCAAATTACAATAAAGTTCAGGCACAGATAAAACATCTCTGATCATGATCTCAACTTCCTTTCCTTTTACAACACTGATGACTTTAATTTCCCCTTTATATTTAGCCTCAAGATAAGTACCTGATTTAGCTACTTTAATTTTAAAAGGGTGTTCCAATTTCCTGACATTACTGAGAGGTATTTTACTGTTGATCAGATGTTCTGTCGCTCCAGAATCCAAGAACCAGTTTATATCTTCAATTGAACTATCTTCACATGATACTCCGAAGCTAAATCCATCTTCCTCTCTGACATTAGTCACGTTCGCCGAGTTATTGTTTCCTGGATTATTCGGTAGTTTAACTCTGCAGTTAACTCTCTTGTGCCCGGGTTTTCCACATCGATGGCACTTGAACTGGAAAGAATTCCCTGGATTTCCTTGGTGTTTTGTTTTCCCAGAGTCTGATGGGTTTTTAACCTTTCCTTTGTAATGTTGAGCCTGAAATGAAGCAGGAGACGGTGCATTTGTCGCGGTTTTCCCGACGACTTCCTTCCGCTTCGACTCTTCATCCAGTAATCTGTTCTTCACAAAACTCAACGTTAAATCCTTCATCGAAAGCGTCTCAATAGCAGTAACCACCACGTCGTATTCAGAGGGCATCGTCAAAAGTAAATGACATACGATGTCGGACTCCTCGACTGTAGCTCCAGTGGAACGTAAATCTCGAATAATTTTTTCAAACTTTAAAAAGTGATTGACTAACATGTCATTTGTAGCATTAAATTTCATACTTAATAACTGCTTCCTCAACAAAAGCTGTCCAGCAATTCCTTTTCTTTCAAAAGTGTTACAAAGATATGACCATAAATCAAAAGAGGTCAACTTATCTTTCGCGTATTCCAAGTGACTGTCAGCAATGCGTTGAATAAGTTGAGACTTACATTTCCGATCTTGTTTAGCTAACTGAGTTAATTTTGCTTCCTTTGCAGTTCGTTCCGACTCTTTTTCTCCGTCCACAAATTGCACTTTGTTAAAATATGGTTCTTCCACAAAAGATAATAATTCCAGCTCTTCCAAAAGCGTTACCATCCTAAATTTCCAATTGCTGAAATTCGTTCCATCGAACAATGGGATTCGATATTTTTCCGCTTCTGTCGTCATCTTTAACATCAAATTTCCTTTTACGTTTTAAAGCAAACCTGAGCCCATAACCTATAGATTTTATGGAGTTTAGGTTCCAAAAATAAGAACTTCCTTACGAATTCAAGTATCGAGCTTGCGTAATTTTAGTCAACCTCAAAAGCAAAACATGCAACAATGGACAAATTATTTATGAAAAAGTTGAAGCATTAAATTGGAATCTCAACACTTTTTTTAGTTCATTCGACAGAAATGAAGTATTTCTATTAACATGTCGATTTATAATACACTCCTAGTTTACTAGAAATCAAGAGTCAAAAATGACTTATTTCCAGCGGAGCCCCGACTTCCAGGTAGTATTTCCATCACACGGGTTGGAAGTCAGGCATATGCACTATATTTCTTTCTGGCAATATATGAATTGACACCATATCTACTGAATTCCGCAATGTTAAAACCCTATGATTCCTAGTTCACAAGTAATTTGTCCTCAAAGTCAGATATTGCACCGCGGATTCAGGTTTTGGCGGCATAGCGGCCTCAATGAAGTATTTCCATCACACGGTATGGAAGCCACGCATTTGAACTATGTTTATCTACGTCAACGTAAAGCATAAACGCATTACTATAAGCACACCGAATTTCAATGGGCCATGATACCTAGTTTACCTAGATTTTAGCTTCAGAATGAGAAATTTCCGGCCGGAACCGGACCGAACCGTAGTATTTCCAACACATGGTAAAGAAACCGGCCATTTGCACCTACTTTTTTCAATTCACTCGACAGAAAATAAAATATTTCTACTGCCATTCACCGCCGCCACTTCCCCGCTCAATCTCTCCGTGCCACCCAGTGAGTATTCGCTAAAGGGATGTTTTATGACACCGCGGGACCGTTTGTGTGGCCTACTTGAGGCCACGATCTTTTTCTTTTGCTTAGTTATACTCACTTACGGAAACCTTGAGTCTACACACACAGTATTGTTTGCTATATATTTCGTTTTTACCTCTCCATACACTAAAATACCATCCACTGCAACATACCATACTACAACAGCCGACTGACTTCTTCGGAATTAGCGCATCTAATTTAATAGGGCATCTAACTCAGTTTTCATAACAATAATTGCATTTAAAGAATTTTGTCACCATTAGTGTTTATTTCTTAAACGTGTGAAATATTTGTCCTGATGAAGATCCGGTGTAGACTGAAAACCCTTCATATATACAATTTCCACATTGAGTTACCGATATTTTGTCACTCTGAGCTATGTGAAGAGGTCATCCTCTTCCATTGGTGTATCTTGGTCTTCTCCATCACTCATAATAAGCAGGTCGCTGACTTCCTTCGGCATTCTCCTCGGTGTCTTTAATTATGAAATAGTGGAGTTGGTGATTAAAGGGATCAGACGTCAGAAGGAGTCTTCCGAATAAGTCCTCGTTTGTGGCCACTCTTGAGGTTTTCCTAGTGAAACGCTCTCGAAATCTTCTTGTATCTTTGTTCCTTGCCTCCATAGCCTCTTCCGATAATTGTCCCAACGGAACAATTTCCTCTGCAGCAATTTCACCTCCGCGTATGAGGACTTGGTGAATTGTGGGAGGCATAAAAAAACAAGGGTACAACTGTAGAAACATATCGGCAGTCCCCTAGCTGATGGCGTTAAATGGGGTTATATTTATTTGCCGACCACTTCATTATGCCTTCAATGCTGTGGAGAACCTTTTGATAAGATCTTCTTCCATACCTGAAATTACATCATCCGAATAAAACTTTTACACTGGATATCATAAACACATTAGGCGGTAATGTAAAGAAGCTTAATTTGTGCCGCACCTGTTATTTCAGCCGGTGATTTTCAAAGAAACGCCTTACTGCGTTACCATCATTAGTTGTGCCTGAAATATTTTACTTTTCTTAAGTTTCCAGTGCCGACTTATTAAAACGTACCTTTCCGTTTATCATCGTGAGTAGCATGCAGAACTTTTCGGCTTAATATCCCGCTTTCATTGGTGTTAAACTTTTAATTTGCTCTGCAAGATATATATTCTGCCTTCGCGATTTCTTGTGATTCTCTGACTCATTGAAGACGTATTGGTCGGAAAAATGTTTATGAAGACGGCCGACGATTCTCCCAAATTATTTCGTCTTAATTGACAGAAATAAAAAAAGATAACGGATCAAAGGTTATATCATCGCTAAAAACACAAATAATTCTGTAACATACGCGAAAGTTTAAACACGACTGTACCTATGGCGTCGTCGAGTAAACGAAGAGGCACCAGAAAACTCAAGAACAAAAATATGTACATCACAACTTTCTTCCCGTTGCCACACCTGCTTGTATTGGTATTGGCCGAAACTTCCATCGAATTTACATGTGAGTGTGCATTTCATTTCACTTCCATAAGCCGGAACAGTAGAAATCGATGCAACGATTCGGGATGCTGTGTGAAATAGCAAGGCTTGGAGATAAACTTCGCACACTTCTTCCATTATGGAAACTCCTTTGGGGTAAGCAGACTTTTAGCGAGTCTTATGAGCTCAAAGCGCGGATATGATTTTTGCCCATTCCTTTCGGCAGTCTTGCGTAGACCTTTGTATTATTCTTTGGTTAACTGCAATGCAATAAGCATAGCCAGAGCCTCCTCCTCTGACATAATCGTCTGGGAAACCTCAGTTTTCCTCCACTTCGTTGATACTCTCCTACCCCTGGGGGGCGTGGTGGTTATTATTTCTGTTATTAGCTTAGAGGTCGCTTCATCTCCCTGTTCTCTCACATTCATTGATGCCGCAAATGAGAGAGCTGCTGCGGAGTGAAAACATCGAAGACCCTCGGTTTTCCATCTCTTCCATCTCTCGCTGGAGAAATTGAATTGTTTTTCTGGTCGTTCGGCTGTACCTACAGAGGTTTATTTTAATTAATCCGGGAATATTCATGCCCTACTCTCTAAAATTTAAAGAGAATAATTCCAAATAGTTTACTGACAATTACTTTCAGGACGATCGTGAAGTAACCGGCGCATATTGTAGCACACTTTCAGGAAAATGCAAGGAGGCATTCAGCCATTTTGCGTTGCGCTTCAAAACCCTTTCGTTTTTCCTTTAATTTTCTCCCCACTTTTGAAGGTATCGCCCAAAAAAAAGACTTTTCCATGTACACACTCAAAGCATGTGTGGCGTCCTTATTACCCACCAAAAAGAACTTTCCAGGAAGATAATCGAAGATTAAACTTTTATCTTCAACGGTATGTTGTCCAAAGTTGACTATTTTCCGATGTATTTGCATCCGTGTTGTATCGTTTAATGCCATTACATCGTATAAAACAAAGCAGCAAAGAAATCGGTTAAATCCAAAGTAGAAAATATGTTCTTAATATCACATTCTTAGTTAAAACTTCTTTGGATTAGCAACACAGCAAGGAACCAAGTTACAAATGCAATTATTAATGGTGGCATAGAAGGAAAAAAGATCACCTATTGCGATGCTAGACATTTTTGTCGAGAACGCCATTTTGCGAACACTCACTGGGTGGCACTGGGAGGGATTGAGCGGGGGAGGTGGCTGCGGGGGGAGGGGGGCGGTTAAGAATTGTTGTGCGACACCAGCTTGCAGCCGATGCCGTAAGGAAAAAGTTTTCACGTTCAATGGGCTCTGCATGTTGCCCACAGAAGCTGAACAAATTGTTCACAGCGTTAAATGTTAGCCTGATGTGTCTGGTTTAGCTCCTTGAATGTATCGAAGAGAGACAACAACGGCTATCGGACCATGTGAAAGAGACTGGATTGTCTTTTCAAACTACTATTATAGCACCTTTGGCGATCCTTTACACCATGTACAGTTCCAAAATCGCCGTCATTAAGTTCATGGCTGAATAGCGTGTGATGATACTCGCCGCGTCACTGTATTTCGATTAGCCGGTGCGCTAGGCTGGACCCCGCCGCGCGATGGAAAAACCGAGTTTATTTTCGGCGCCGCAGGCGAACGCTGACTTCCATGGATTCGCATGCTAGAAGCTTCAGTAACTACGGTGATGTAAGTAACTGACGGTTACTTCGTGTCCCTCTCAACTATTTTTCTACCTAAAGCCTAAAAATCAGTGAAAACTAGGGTCCGCCAATTTGTCCTATTAAAAAAGCAAATATCCCTCTAGATCATTAAAATTTCAACATGTCAAGATTAAAGTTTGTTCTTGAAAATAATGTCACATTTCATTCAATAATCTCCTACATGAGGTTCTGTAGACTCTTCGTTTGGGAGATTTCCAGGGAAATCTCATTTCTCGATGTTTTTGCGAAATTTGTTCAACTTTAAACCCTTGTACAATGTTAATGGGGAATAGTTACGTAAAATGAACCACACATCCTATGCACCATTAGTAGGAGAGTCACTTTGCCAAATTGCAATTTCCAGAGTGAATAAATCCACTTTTTTCAATTTTGGCCTGCTTTTTTCGAATTCATCCCACTGTGCGACGGTCAGAAATAAGGCCCTCTGCTAAAGAAGAAAATGTTTGTGTGTACCCAAAAAGTAATATTACGACATTGTACACTACTCACAGCTAAATGCATTGCAGGAAAAGTTCAAACTACACGAACACCCTTCTTAAAGGATCAATACAACTTATTTAAAAAATATTTGCGATGTGTTTGATAAGCAATAAAAGAAGGAACTAATGTTTTCCTTGAATGAGAATGTGCATCACTGTAGGTTAATCCTTTATTTCTCGGTAATACTGTGAAATACTCATACATTTCCTTAACATATCCCATAATTCTTGCGAATCCGACCGTCCTGTAAAGAGGACGGCCTCTCCCGGACGAATTTCCTCAATTCTCTGAACCAATTACCTTCCATACCCTTTACATCTGTGAATTCCCCTTTTGAAATCACCTTTCTACACGTACACTTTTATTTCGCAAATAAAAACACCTTTGACGCTTCGGTCCTCATTAAGCCCTCAAACTAAGAATTACAATTACTTTGCAACAGCTGCCAGAGCAAACACACTATTTTTAATTCTGAATAGAAACTTCAAGAATAACTTAGCAAGCTTCACAATACTCTCACCGATAGAAATGATCCCGAACGACTTTCAAAAACCTATTTTTCCCTCCTCTGCTAACTTCACACCACGCTCCAAAGACGACGCTCCCCCAGGACGTTCTTAATCTTCACATCACGTATTTTCCTGACGTCGAAAAACTCAAGACCATTTTCAAACACTTATTCATCATTTCAGAAAGGAGTAGATCGATAGCTAATGCCTTATCCTAATGCCCCTCAGTATTCTCCAGACGTCTAACGTATCCTCCGCTCCAATTCTTATCTAGGAGGGTAGAATGAATTACACACCCCGCCACGGATGTTGACTGAATCCGAAACCAAGCGTATTCTTTCGTTCCGGAACGATGTTTATATATTATTTATAACATGTATCATACCGGTAAAGGTAGGTTTAGTTGAATGTCAGAGAATATTCTCCCGGTTTCCTACACATTCAGGGGCCTATCTCCCTCTAGTATATATTCTTTCGCCTCTGCATACGAACTACCCAGCTTCATTCCGTCCATTAAACCCATTCTCTTCCTTCCCCTAACCCTCTTGCCCAACATCCTTCCCTCTATCACTCTCTTCAGCAACCCCTCACCCTATATTTAATCCTTCAGCCATCTACCCTACCTATTCCGATTATCATTCAAAAGCTTCCCTTCCTCGCCAATCATCTCAACCACTTCCTCGTTAGTCTTCCTCTCCGTCCACCTAACCTTCTCCATCCTTCTCCACACCCACATCTCAAATGCCTGCAGCGTAGTCTCGTCCTCTTTCCTCAGGGTCCACGTTTCTGCCCCATATAACGCCACGCTTCATTTAAAGCTCTTCACCAGCCTCTTCTTCACATCCTTACCCATTTTCCCCGTCATCAACGCTCTTCCATCACTAAACGCCTACTTAGCTAGCGCTATTCTCTACCATTTGACTTTGCTACAATGTCCGTTTTCCTCTACCGTGCTACCTAAGTTATGAAAGTGTTCCACTTGCTGGAGTTTGTGTCCTCCACCTTTTATCACAAGCTTCGCCATCTTCGTTCTAAAGAATCTCATAACTATTGTTTGTTATGATTTTTCTTCAATCCGAATATCCCCCGCTTCGTTTCTAAAGCATCTCCCAAAGCCTGTAGTCCCTTCGAAGGCCCACTTACCAACGCCTGATCGACCGCGAATGTAATTGATTATATAAGATGCCCTCCCACTTTGACTCCAGGCTCAAGTTCTTCCCATGCCTGTCTTACCAAATCCTCTGCATAAATCGTGAAAAGCACGTAACTATACACTTTCTTTTTTACTATAGTTTCCGTTCAAAATGACACTTTATACAAGGCATGACTTTAGTTTCCTTAAAGGAACTAAAAAGATTGTTTGACGAAGTACAAAGTTCCGGAACCGTAACTCATCTCGAGTAATTTACGCTCAAGTTAATTGGTGGATGGACATTCCGTTAGCACTCATACTTCCGCGCCTAACAAAGACTAATGTCAGGAAATCGTCGCCGTAACTCACACAGCAACAGCGCAAAGAATGGGAATCCTTATGGTCTACAAAAAAGTAGCCTGGGATACAGCGCAACGATGTAACTTTGAGAATACCATAACAGGGAACATTTTACGACTCACAATAACAGAGTATTTATTAATCTCACCATCAGGAACGCGTAAGTGCAATAAGCAATATAAAATAAAAGTATTTCTGAGATAGCTACGCGTGTAATATTTGAAATTAAAATTTTTCGGGTTAGTTTTAACAGAAGCATGGTGGGATATTTTATTAAATTTCTTTGAACAGGAAATTATTAATCCATTCTTAAATTCACGACTAAAAGTTATCAATTAATCATACATCTACCTTGTTCGTCTTTAGTTTATTATTTACTTTAAAAGTGAACATATGCGCTCTTTGTCCATTGACGTCTGCCACAGTTGAAAGATTTTACGATCAATCTCCCATACACATGTGTTTACTGCATGAAAATTACTTTGCTGTTAATCTCGTACTCATTATGAGTACAAAGGGATTGGACCCGAATCATATATATTATTATAGAAAGGTCTTTTCTGTCATTCCGTATATGCTCCGTTAATACTGCACCTACAGTGATAAATGAGGTATCATTTTAAGCGTTGAATCATCGGCTTCTGACGAAAAATACAATCTCAATTTCAAATTTCACTATTTACCCATTAATTTGACTTTAAAGTTTCGATTTTCCATGTCGATTACTCGCTCGAGGTATATCGACTCCACACATCATCATCCGTATGTATTATTTCTCAAAGGTGTTTTTTTGTCGCAACGCCATAACTCCCATAATTATTCATCAAAATTAATGATTCAAAAATTTTTTTAAAGCTTATATTCCCCGATATTGATGAAAAATAGACAAATTGTTTAAAATTAAAGTTTTTGTCAAAAAAATGATACAACGCCATCTGCTGACAATATAATCAACTAATATGTTGTCTATGGTTACGTGCTTAAAAGACTGTAGGAGGCGCCATCTATTAACACATCGTTTTGTTAGATTGTTTACATTCTACATGCAGTCAGTGTGACAATGTACTGTTTACGTTATGTATCTCTAACACAAACATAAATAACATATGATTGTCCATGTGAAGAAACAGGTAGAAGAACAGGGAGAAAGAAGGAAGAAACAGGAAGAAGCTGCATACTGCGAAATATTCGCTCGGGTCATCTAGTTATTATATGCTGTAGCATGAAAAATTTTATTCCCAAAAATTGTTGTAGCAATCCACTTTGAAAAAGTAATTTCAAAGTTAGGAGTGTCTACTCTTTCAATTTCCGACCCCTTCCATCCTTTGGGGGGAGGACGGGGAAGATTGAGGGATCCCCTCCCAGGCGCTGGGATTCCCCTGAGGGTTCCGCGGTCAGTCTTCTGGGTTAAAAAGCGACTGCCAGCGGGATTTTCCCTGGCGTACGAGCGGAGGTTTAAAGTAAAGGACACTAACCTTATTGAAACGGTTGAGGCGTGTTGGCGGCGGAGTAATAAAACAAAATGTGAGAAAAGTGTTCTCGGCGCGGAAAGAAAGAGTTTGAGGACATAATAGTGACTACTGGTGAAGACCTTCGGCCTCTGCGGAAAATGAGAAAAAAACGGAAAAACCGTGGACACGGCAATAGCCCGGTTTCTTCACCATATGTTGGAAATACTACGGTTCAGTCGGTCTCCGGCCGAAAATTTGACATACTGAGGCTACAAACTAGGTGAACTTGGTATCATGGCCCACCGAAATTCCGTGTTGTTATAGCACTAACTGCCTTCCATACATTAACGTAGAGAAACATGGTAAAGGAAATAAGCAATGTGTGACAATTGAGTCTATTATAAATCAACAGGCCAGTAGAAATACTTCGTTTCTGTCGAATGACATGAAGAAAGTAAGTGCAAATGCCCGGCTTATTTACCGTGTGTTGGAATTACTACGGTTCAGTCGGGTACAGGCCGGAAATTTCTGTTTATGAGGCTAAAACCTAGGTGAACTAGGTATCATTGCTCTTTGAAATTCGGTGTGCTTGTAGAACTACCTTTATGCTATGCATTGGCGAAGAGGAACATGATGCAAATGCGCGGCTTGCATACCTTGTGATGGAAATACTTAATTGAGGTCGCTATGCCGGCGCAACCTGATTCCCCGGTAGAATATCTGACTTTGAGGCAAAATTACTAGTGAACTAGGTATCCTAGGGTTTTTAAATTTTGGATAACAGTAGATATAGTGTCATTACTCATACTTAGGCCGTTTTAGAACCTGGCAAACGCCTAGTTAACTTGATATCAAGTTAACTTGATCCCAAGACCGACCGGGTAGAATCTTCACTTAACACTTTCGTAGCCCTTTTACGGTGGAAGAGACACCATGCGGCCTTCATTTCGTAAAACATACGAAAAGCGCTATCCGTGTCCATAATTATTGTGGGTGATTGAAGTGGATTACTTCTTTAAAATGCTTCCCAACCTTATACGGCAAAGTAACAGAGAATATTATTTTTTAAATATTATTGCTTATTATTGCTATCGTTTGCCAAGTTCGAAAACGGCCTAAGCAAGCTAGGTGGGTGAAATTTTTAGGATAGAGTTGGAATCATGTATCGAGTTGGGAAAAAATCGAAAAAGTTAAAAAAGTCGATAAGGCTTCGATTTATTGCAATCGATAGCTTTACATGGGATTATATGAGAAAAACGAAAAATTTTAGTGTTGACCTTTTTTCTTTCGTTCATTAAAATATGAAATAATTGAGCTAAAAGAGTGATTCTTTCACAAATATGAGGCTAAATTTTTGAAAAATCTTATTCTTGCAATCGATTCTTTCCTACCTACCGTCAAACTGATATTTTTAAACTTTTATTTGGGATTTTAGAAATTATTTCACTTTCGTTGCTAGCGAAGCGAACTTGGCCCACTAAGCGAGGCGGGGCAGTTTCAGAGGAGGGTTATATTTATGTGTTGATTTGGGGTAAAATCGGAAAAGTTAAAAAAGTCCATTCGGCTTCGAGATATTGCAATCGATAGCTTTACATATAAGAGTTAGGTATCCTAAGTGCATGTCATTTTCTCTTCTCTATGCCATTTTTCGCACTGCGAAATACTGGGTATAATTTCTTCAACTTTTTCCTGGCCTCTACCGTACCTTTGATGACCAATTTCCACCAACCAAGCTTCATGATATTGTCGTTTTAATTAAAAAAAATATGCAGTCCATGTAGAAGATTGGAAGAGAAAAAAAATTGAACATGAAAATTAGTATATTAAAAATCTCGATTCCGATCGAACTTATATAGTAAAATTCTTCATGTGAGGCCTAATTAAGTATGCTGTACTGAAATGAAATATCTAACGTAGAAGAACCTCTTATATGCCGTCAAATGAGGTTATGATAATCTTTCAGTGGTTTCACATTCATTTCGGTGTACTGATTATAGTATTTTGAAAAGTCGTTAATGTCCGGATGACATACAATATAAGTTTGTACTAGAACTGTCTGGTATCCATACCTCATGAGGCGCGTATTTCATTTTCGAGAATTATATTTTTCTTTGCTTGCATGTAGCACGGCGACTTGAGAGCTTTCATTTTTTTCTGTATTTAAAGAGTATCGTCATCTAACAATCCTGCTTCCAATTTGAAGCACCCATATAGGCATCATTAAATGGACAGGTGCTATTAATATATCGCTGCTAAGTACTGGGTATAATTTCTTCCACTTCTTCCTGGCCTCTACCGTAGCTTTGATGACCAACTTTAACCAACCAATCTTCATGATATTTTAGTTTTCATACTAAAGCATGTGCAATTCATGTAGAAGATCGAAAAAGAAAAATTGAACATGAAAATTAGCATATTAAAATTTTCGATTCGGATCGATGTTCTGTTATTTCATTCATGTTAGACCTTATTAAGTATGTTGTACTGAAAGGAATATCTAACGTAGAAAGGCCATCAAATAAAGTTATGTTGAACTTGCAGTGGTTCCACGTTCCTTTCATTTCACTGACTATAGTACTTTGAAATGTTGTTAATTACCGGTTGAGATATAATATGATTTGTACTAGAACTGTCAGGTATCCTCATGGACCGTGAAATTCATTTCGAGAATTCCATAATATTTTTCTTTGCCTGCATGTAGCACGCAGAATTGAGAGCTTTCATTAGATTTGTGTAAATGATGCATTCATTTTTTGTTACTTAAAGAGTATCATAACGTACAAACCCTCCTTGCTTGCTAACAGCAAGCACCCATTTACTCATTGTTTTATACAATCATATCCGTAAGTAGTTGAGACGAATGTTGAATGGTGTTCAAGCGGCTTTCAGTGATAGAAATTATTATACATTTCTGTGATAGGCTGCACGGATGTCTATGGTGATATTTCTGCAATACGTGTATAGTTATTGGCAATTTGGACTTAAAATGTGTTGCGTTACGTTAGTCAGTGTGTTTGAAGTGTTGTTAGAAATTAGCAAATATCGTGGATGGCTGTGATTACTCACTACAAAATGGAGCTTGGTGATGCAATGAAAAATTCATGGCAGAAAGGTATTGACATTATTAAATTTGTTTTCTTTGGGAGTTAGGTGATTTTCTCCAAAGTGAAAGCTTGATAATATGTCTCTATGCGATGTATGATGTTTCATATTTTAGCATAGATTAAATTGTGCCTCCTCAACTAAGTGTTTTTGTATTTATTAGCCTTATTATCATTAGCAAAGATTTCCATTTTATGAATAATACTAAATTTAGTGTTGGTGTTTCAGCTTGTTGTAAATTTGGCAATTATGATGGAAAAGATGTTCTAAAAATCTAGCGGAAGATATGATAAATGCTGAAAGAAATAGTCTTTTGAAAGTGAGATGCTCTATTGTTGAAGCAGAGAGAATGGGACGAGCATATCAGAAACAAAAACGTAAATGATGCGTGGGAGTGTTTAAAAGGAGTGATTGTGGAATGTGCTGAAAGTGTATGTGGAAAAGGAGTGGTAGGAAGAATGAAAGGTGATGCTTGGTGGACTAAAGAAGTGTAAATTGCAGTCAGAGAAAAGAAAGAGGCGTACAAGAATATGATTGCTGCCAAATCTGAGGAAGAGCGTACTAAGGCATGTGAGATTTACAGAAAGAAAAAGAATGAATGCAAAATCGTTGTGAAAGAGAGGAAAGAAAGAATGCGTGCGGATGAAAATAACAAAATGCAGAGTGTTTTTGAAGGTAATAAAAAGCTGTTTTGGAAGTGGGCTAAGAGTGGTGAAGGTAGGGGAATGAATGCGGTAAAGAACAAAAGTGGAGAGATCATGTGGGACGAGAGCAATATCAGGGACTACTGGAGGGAGTACTTTGAAAAATTATACGATAATATTGTAGGCGTTGAGGATGAGCCTTGTGAAGTGGTATGTGAGAATGTGAGGATGGAAAAGGACATCAGTGAGAAGGAGGTCACAAGGGCTGTGAGAGTATTGGAAAATGGGTAGGCTGCAGGCAGAGATGGGATATCCAGTGAAATGTTGAAGTGTGGGTGTAAATTACTAATTTGTAGGCTGCGTGAACTATACAATTTATGCTTACAGGTTTCTGTTAAGAATGAAACCACTTGTTTTTTTTCCACCAATATATTTAAACCACAAATCTACCGGTTTCGGCCTTTTCAGGGCATTGATTGATGAGGGTCATAGATCCAACTTTGCCTCGAGGCTGTTGCATGTTTGTGAAAGGGGGCGGGGGGGAAGTTGGACTTGCTGGAAAATTTTGAAATTCTATATTATCACAGAGTGCACAGGGGGAGACTACTTCAATGACATAATCCCTTCAACCGCCTCTCACCCTTGTTCTCTGTGCCTCACCTCCATCCCCGTAGTCCTTGAGCCTGACGTCACCACCTGTTTGTTCCTTCCCCTGCAGTTTTGCCCAATCACCACTCATTCCCCCCCCCCCTTATTTCAAACACTTCCCTCTCCTTGAGATTTCATATAACAGCTGTGCCGTCTTTTTGGGGTTTTTATTCTGTAATGTTGATAATGGCCTGAAAAGGCCGAAACCGGTAGATTTTGGTTTAAATATATTGGTGGAAAAAAACCAAGTGGTTTCATTCTTAACATGAATCGTAATTTCCACAAAGTGAATTCGCCAACCATTGATTTTACAGGTTCCTGTTGTTCCAGCGGATTGGAAGAATGCTATCATCGTTCCGTTTTACAAAGGGAAGAGAGGAAAGACCGAATGTAATAATTATCGGGCCATTAGTTTATTGAGTATCCCGGGAAAAGTGTTCAGTAAAATATTAATCGAAAGAGTGAGGAATATTACTCCCGACAGAATATGGGGTGTGCAGTGTGGGTTTATGCCTGGGAGAGGATGTAGTGACCAGCTTCGTGCACTTCAGCAAGTGATAGAAAAATGTATGAGTGTCCGAAAGAAAGTGTACTGTGCATTTGTCGATTTAGAGAAGGCATATGGCAGAGTAAATAGAAAGAAGTTGTGGAAGGTTTTGAGAGACTATGGAGTGAATGGGCAGTTATTGAATGTTATGATGGCGATGTATGACAATAGTAAGGCAAGTGTAAGATTTAACGGAGCTCTGAGTGATTGATGTGTAATAAATCGGGGTGTAAAGCAAGGATGCGTAATGTCTCCATGGCTGTTAAATGTATTTATGGATAAATGTGTTGAAGACGCATGTAGTAAAAACGATGGTGTTTTCATTGGAAATGTAAACGTGCAAGTTATACTATATGCGTATGAAGCTGTTTTGATCTCAGAGAGCCAACAGGGATTACAGAAGACCCTAGATAAGTTTTGTGAATCAACAGAGAGAATGGATTTGAGGAATAAATGCAAGACTAAAGTATCTAGTACTTTTTGATAAGGAGAATGGAGAGAATAACTGTATGATGCGGACGAATGGCTGAGTAATTGAACAAGTGGATGATTTTGTGTACATAGGTAAGATGTTTGCGAAAGATGGATGGATAATTGAGGAGATAAAGAGCGGTGCGAATGCTGGAAGGAAAGTGGTTGGTAGCATGTGGAGCATATCAAGGAATGAGTGCCTGTCTAAGGAAGCAAAAATCACTGTGTACAAAAGTGTACTTCTCCCTACTTTGTTGTATGGTAGTGAAACATGGGTATGTCAGGATAGACATAAGAGTAGACTAAACACCGTGGGTATGAGTTATCTGAGGAGTGTTTGCGGAAAAAGTAGGATGGATAGGGTCAGGAATGAGTGGGTAATAAATGAATGTGGGTTAGATGCTCCAGTAGTGGACATATATGAAAGGAGTGTGTTTCATTGGCTTGACCATGTTGAGAGAATGGATGAGAGTCAAATAACGAAACAGATATATGAGAGTAGAATGAATGGTGTGAGAGGTAGAGGTAGGCCGAGAAGGTTGTGGTTGAATATGGTTGAGGAAATTCTTAGGAGGAAGAATATTAGGAGTCTAAAAAACAGGAGGGCATGTATGATGCAGTGTATAGGGGAAATGAGGCAAAAGAGGTTTGCAAGGATAGGTCAGTATGAAGGAAATTATTGAAGCAGAGTTAGGGGTAAAAATATGTATTTATGAGTGAAACTTTGTGACAGTACCTACCCCGGAAGGGAACGGCGTGATGGGTATGTATGTATGTATCTACTCTGCTGTTTTCAATTTCACTTGATGATAAGCTGGTCTTCCTTGAATATAGCCTTGTAGGTGGATTAGTATATTGTTTTGGGGTCAGGAAGTTTTGGAGGATAGTCATTGAGTACCAATGAATGTCCTAATCAATTGATGTCGGGAATTACATTACAATCGGGTATTAGGTATATTAAAAGAATACGCGTTATTGAAATACTTTTCCAATACATTACTGAACTGCAATCTAGGCCACCAATTGTAATTGAAGACAAGAATGGTGTGTTTCATTTCGTTTATAGTCTGTAAAACACTCCAAACGACGATAGCTATTCAAATATCAATCAATTAAGAAACAAATACAAACCCACCTTCGAACGATAATGGCCGCTTCGACAGATATTTTGTTGAGTATTGTAAGCCGAGGATGCGAGTGTGAGGCAAAATAAGTTCGAACTTTGGTTACAAAATAGGCACCGGCGATTGTTTTCGAAGTATTACCCACAATCCAGCGGGAATGAATCTTTTACGCTTGAACATTAAGTAATAAAATAGGCCCCCTGATTTTATGTCATACGTTCAATGTCGTTATTCTCATTGACAACCGATATTGCTTCAATTTAACACATAAATAGCAACGCAAGGGAAGGAATATGAGAGGACATTTCGTCCACGGGATTGAAAAAGACTGTGATATCGCGTGAGGAGTCGAATGAATATTTTTCATAGCCCGAGCATCGAGTGTCAGAACATAGACTGGTGGAGCTGGCGGACTTATCGTGGAGGTGATGAACTATCGTAGGGAAAGTGGCGCCGCTCGATTCGTGACACGACTTTTGAAAGATAAATTACATTTTCCAATAGAAATATGAATACTTTTCTAAATCTGTTGGCAGATGAAAATTGGGAGGTGTATGCATCGGTAGAGGTTAATGTTAGTTTTGGTGCCTTTTATGAAAAATTTATGTACTATTTTAGCATAGTATTTCCTATCACCACAAAGGTGAGGCATAATCAGGTAAGAAAATCATGGATTACAGACAAAATTTGCATTCTATCTGTTAAGCTAAATGACCTGCATAAAACTTGTGAAGATAATAATTCATTAGATTTGAAGGTGGAATACAATGCAATTAAAAGATTTTATGTGCACCTGATTATACATGCCAAAAGCGCTTACAATGATAGACAATTAATGCAATCGAAATGTAAATCTAAAGAAATCTGGAATGTAATAAAAATCACATGGCTTGTGATAATACTCGGCATTCTCAGTTGCCAAAGCTTGTAGGCAAGCTTGGTGGGTGTACTCATGAGGGGCATAATTTAGCTAACATCTTTAATGATCACATTAGCTAAAACTCTATGGCTCAACATGATGTAAGCTTGGAAGAAATGGACAGTCCACCATGTGGTAATTCCTTTTTCCTCCATCCTTACACAGAAACTGAGTTGAAGCATATCCTTTTAAATCTGGGAACCAAACATTCAGCTGGCCCTGATGAGGTACCAAGATGCTTATTAAAACTTCCATGTGATATAATACTTCACCCCTTCTTATACTTGATCAACTTATCTTTTAGTCAAGGTGTTCATTCATCCTTTTTGAAAGTTTCAAAAGTCATTCTATTACTCAAGAATAAAGGTGATTTGAATGATCTCAGCTCATACAGACCCATCACCATTCAAAGCAGATTGGGATAATCTTTGAGAAAGCTTTCTATGGCAGGTTAATGTCTTACCTGGAGAAATATTAACTTATTTCAAAGTACCAACATGGTTTCGTCTGTAATAAGTCAACAGCAACAGCTTGTCATCAAGTGATGGATAGAATCCTCTTATCACTTGAGGCAAAGCTAGAGACAGCAGGTTTGTTTATTGACTTCACAAATACTTTCATGACTGTCAACCGTAAAATCCTATGCAGTAAGCTAAATAGTTTTGGTATCAAGGGCATACCTAAAAATTGGTTATGTTCTTATCTGGACCATAGGACACAATATGTCAGTGTCAACAAGGATAATATTACATCAAACTCTACTTGCAGAATTGTGAAAAGTGGTGTCCCACAGGGCTCTGTGTTGGGACCGACTTTATTTTTATTATTTATTAATAACCTGCCTGAACTCTCCTCCACTATACAGAATGTTCATCCTATAGTCTATGCTGATGATACTAATTTCATTCTGTCAGCTCCTAAGCAGGATGCAGTGATACAGGCAGGAGAGCAAGTAATAGCCAATTTAACTAAATGGTGTGTAAATAATTGCCTAAATCTGAATGTAAGTAAATCTCAATTATTATGTTTCTCTAAGATTAATATACCAAAGAGGGAATACAGTGAAACCTCGGTTAGCGAACGCCTCTGATAACGAACAATTCGGATAACGACCAAAAATTTCGCTAAAAATTTGCCTCGGATAGCGAACAAAATTTCGGTTAGCGAACAGATGTGTAGCGGCCATGTTTGTGTTCGGTGCTGTGCGATCCCAAATGTATACAAAGTAATACAATGTCGCCGGCTACGCATATATAAATACATCGTCATTCAGTTACACACACCGCCTTCAGATGTGTTGAACACGTGTGCTACGTCACGTACACCTGACCAGCGGACAGGGGCCAAGTGCTTCTCATCTTTCTTTGTGCTCGAGACACGGTTAAGAACACACATTCATTATCCTAATCGTTGTGCATCCTTCCTCTTTAGTGATTTTTTTACTTTATTTTAATAATCATCAAGCCTTCAATCATGGCACCAAAGAAGTTTAAGAGAGATGGTAGCAGTTCAGTGAGAAGGCAGCGGCCAACAATAGAATTGAAGAAGGAAATGATTGCCAAGTATAAACGAGGCATGCGTGTATCGGATATCGCAAGAGAATACGGCATGTCAAAGTCGACAATCTCGACGATTTTAAAGAAAAAAGCGCAGCTTGAAGAAGCTAATGTGTCGAAAGGAGTAAGTATTATAACAAAGCAAAGGCCTAAAATAATAGACGAAGTAGAAAAGTTGTTGCTTTTGTATATAAATGAAAAACAGTTAGAAGGTGCTAGCATCAGTGAGGCATTTATTGGTGAGAAGGCGCTGCAAATCTACGAAGATTTGAAGAAGAAAACCCCAGGGACAAGTGCTTCGAGTGATTTTGTTTTCAAAGCCAGTCGAGGCTGGTTTGAAAATTTTAAGCACAGAACAGGCATCCACAGCGTCATAAGGCATGGGGAAGCAGCTAGTTCCGACAAGGCAGGGGCACAGAAGTTCCTCCTAGAATTCAAAAAAATCATAGAAGAAGGAGAGTACGTCCCGCAACAGGTATTTAATGCGGATGAAACAGGACTGTTTTGGAAGAAGATGCCGAATAAAACGTACATAACGAAGGAAGAGAAAGCATTGCCAGGGCACAAACCTATGAAAGATAGGCTAACTCTTCTATTGTGCGGTAACGCCAGCGGGGATTTTAAGCTTAAGCCACTGTTAGTCTACCATTCGGACAATCCAAGAGTATTCAAGAAGCACAATGTAATAAAACAGAAATTGCCTGTTATGTGGAGGTCTAATTCTAAGGCTTGGATGACCCGCCAATTTTTCGTCGAGTGGGTGACCGAAGTGTTTGCCCCGACTGTGAAAGAATATCTACAGAAGAACAAACTTCCCCTCAAATGCCTTCTACTGCTGGATAATGCTCCAGCACACCCTCCAAACATCAGCGAGTACTTAGAAGAAGAGTTCGACTTTGTTCAAGTTTGTTATCTGCCACCGAACACAACCCCCTTGCTGCAGCCCATGGATCAACAGATCATTTCAAACTTCAAGAAATTGTACACGAAAGCCTTATTCAAAAAGTGTTTCGATATAACGAATGATACCAACTTAACTCTGAAGGAATTTTGGAAGAATCACTTCAGCATTTTGAATTGTGTTCATCTTATAGATAATGCATGGAACCAAGTGACCTACCGTACTATGAATGCAGGATGGAGGAAACTGTGGCCAGACTGTGTTCCAGAGCGAGATTTTGAAGGAATCGAACCAGAAATTGTTGATGAAATCGTTTCCCTCGGCCAAAACATGGGGTTGGAGGTGGATAATGACGATGTTGAAGAGCTTGTCGAGGAGCACAGCAATGAACTCACTACTGAAGAGTTGCAGTACCTTCAGGCTGAGGAAGAAAAGAATTTGGCTGAGGATATGTCTTCGGATGGGGAGGGGGAAGGGAAAGAGGAAGTCCCAAGTTCGGTGATTAAAGAAATGTGTGCTAAGTGGGGGGAATTGCAATTGTTTATAGAAAACTCTTTCCCAAACAGTGCGATAGGCAATAGGAGCCTAAACATGTTCAATGACAATGTGATGTCGTATTATCAAAAGTGTTACAAAAAAGGCAGAAGCAACAGACACTGGATAAGTTTTTTCCTTCAACCTCAAAGCGACAGAGGACTTCCTCCGAAGTTCTCACAGAGGGGGATTCCCCCTCCAAGCAGTAATGTGGTTAGTTTTCCTATTTTTCCTTATGTTTAAATGCTTTCTTTAATGTTTTTATTTATATTTAACTCAATTTGTACTGTATTTTAACTATTCTCATTTAAAAAAGCATAGCTATATAGCCTGTAACTTTCATATAATAGCGAGTCAATAGGAGCTAGGAACCAATTATTCCTATTTCCTTTATTTCTTATGGGAAAAATTGTTTCGGATAGCGAACATTTCGGATAACGACTAGCTTTCTGGAACGGATTGTGGTCGTTATCCGAGGTTCCACTGTATAGCTATATGGTGAACAATGTGGCACTAAATGAGGTGGACACAGATAAATTGCTCGGCCTACATATGCGGCCTGAGAGCCATCTGTCTTGGGAAATGCACATAGGCAAGTTGGCTAATAAATTAAGTTCTCTCTGTTTTCTTGTTAGTGTTATAAGGTCTACTGTATCCAGCAGTGTCTTATTCACCATGTATTATGGTGAGTTTTACTCTAGGATAAGGCCTGGTATTATATTCTGGGGTTCCTCCAGTCATGCTACTAGGATATTCATAATCCAGAAAAGGATTGTCCAGCGAATCGCCAAAGAGTGATATTGGGCTCATTGTCGCCCAATATTTAAGAAATTGGGAATACTTCCCCTTCCATGCTTGTATATCTTATCAGTAGTCACCTGGGTAAAGTGTGGTTATTTTGATGCTGTGAAGAACTCTGATATGCATAGTTATGATACCAGAGGTAATAGGAATTTCCACATCCCATACGTTAGGACTAAAGGAGCTTCAATGGCACCCAAACCATGGGGTTGAGAATTTTCAACAAGCTGCCTGATGAGCTTAAAGTAATTGATACAACATCTGTATTTGTGAATAGAGTAAAGGCTTTTACTCAGTTAATGAATTTTTTAATACTACTTGACTTGTGTTATTTTTTAAATTCTTGCTCTGTAACTCTGTTATACAATACGATTAGAACAATTTGACATGCCTCATATCATGCAATTTTATTGTAAAGGATCCTAGAGGCAAATAAATATTATTATTAATGATTTATTAAAATTTATATTCAATAAATAAATAATGACAGTTATTGTTGCATATAATTTTAACATATTTGGATTGGTTAAATCAAATGCATCAGTTTTGTCAAAGAAAACTCCCAAACCAGTGGAAAATTAAGTTGTGGTTAAGGGGTTAAATATTGAAATGCGAATGTGGATGGAGGTCGTCGGTAGCATTTAAAAAAAACAACTCATGGAAATTTCGTATAGGCACCAGTTTAATTAAAATTAAAAAAACACAGCCTAAATAACAGGGCATTAGAGACCACTGCGGGACTGAAGGAAAGGAATGGAAGGAGTGGCGTGGACGGTACCTTGCGATGGCGCTGTGTTCTTCTGGAAGCAGCTTCGTTCCATCTCCCTCTGCAACAGACTCCAGATCGTCCTCGCACCAGGAGTACGTCTCCAAAAAAACCCCCAGATCGGGGTCTCACGCTCCTTTTATATCCAACCTTCCTAGGGCCGAAAGTGGGTACCTCCGTTTGACCGGCAAGGTACATATTCATAGAGGTAGCGGTGGGCCTCACATATTCACCTCCGTTTGACCGGCAAGGCACATATATTCAGAGAGTTAGCGGTGGGCCTACCCCGCACTCAGCACTCCCATCTCCCTTCGACGAGAGAGAGAGGCCCCATGAAGTCATGGGCGGCTCAATATGTTTCAGAATTGGCTCTTTTTCTTGGGTATTGTACTAGAGCTTTCTTGTTTGAATGAAGAACTGCACATCTTATTTCCATCAACCTTCCGGGAGCTTAACCTTGTTTTTAATTTTTCAGAGATAACAGAAAGCTACTAATGGAACTAATAATTATTAGGCAATCATAACTCAGCAATGTCATTGAGTGAAATATTTGAAATGAATTTTGCCAATTTTTTCTCTCTGAGACAGTCAGTGAAATTGTTTCCATTGTATTAGTCATATTTCTAATATTTTTCCCATTGTTTTGTTTTTTATCGTCATAGAGAAGGTTGGATGCTATTGATGTGGATAAAGCTGTGCAGTTTGTGTCTTCATGCATGAACTTTGATGGAGGTTTTGGATCAAGACCTGGGTCAGAGAGCCATGCTGGGCTCATTTATTGCTGTGTCGGAATGCTGTCATTGACTGGTGAGAGAATGTGCATTCACCTTTGTCTGGTATTTGTATGTGATTGAATCTCTATGTGGTGATTCTTCATGACCATTTTAACTTGATAAGTTAAAAAAATTATACATTCTCCCGTAGATTTTAGAGAATTCTTGTGGAAGAAATTGTAAAATGATATTGAAATGGCACTGGAAGGATTGGTGTTTTCCCCAATATGTTTTTTTTTATATAGGCATAAAGAGCTTAAATAGTTACTGATGATGAACAAGAGAACTTAATGCTGAAAAGTGAACTCTGCAGTTATACTAGGATGCAGTTGCCCAATGACTAATTTATTGAAATACATATAGCATGCACTCAACCACTTGGTCAACCAAGAGGAAATATATGTGTTAACTGAGCTGTATTGACCTGCATTATGTGGCGTGCATATATTGTACGAGGGCAATGAGGTTTTCAAGTCCTCATTTTCCCTGAACATGTGTCCCTGACAGTCATCTTAAGGTTATCAGTGAAATCCCTTTATGGTTAACTTTTGCAGAATGTGTCCTATCAGCAGAGATTAACTGACCAAGGAAAGGTGAGAAAACTTTCTAAGTTGAAGAGAAAGATGAAAGTGATTTAACTCTTTTAAGGCAGAGAAATGTATTGCCATCACATATAAGCAGTAAATTAAGATTATTTGCCGAGGATACAGTTATCTATCGTGAAATGAGTGAAGATGGGGACTTTGAAGATCTCTTTGTCAGTTTGAAGTCTTAGAAGTCATCACACAAAAGCCATACCTACACCGAGGGTGGAGTTCACATAATATCTTCAGATACAGAAAAATATCTTGGAACTACCTTAACTCCTGATATATCCTGGGGATTACACATACAAAACATAAGTGGTGGCAGCATTTAAGAAAGTAAGTATTGTTAAACTTGTAATAGGGAGATTCTCAGATGGAAAAGTAAAAGAGAGATGCTACTTCACTCTGGTTAGGCCACACCTTGAATATGCCAGAAGCATTTGGGACCCTGGTCAAATAGATTTAACCAAAAAAGTAAATAAAATACAAAGGAAAGCAGAGTGCTTCATTAAAAATTGCTATGAGTGTACATATAGTGTCTCACAACTTTTAGAGGGATTAATGTGGGAGCCCCTAGAGAGCTGAAGGCTGCAGGCTGACCAACACAGACACACACACACCCCCCAAAAAGGATCCTTCCCAAGGGCTAATGGGACCCCACCAAGGATGCTTGGGGTTATAACCTGGGATCCTTCGAAGGATTAATGAGACCCCACTAAGAATGCCAGGTGGGGGAGGGTGTGTTGAAGTCATTGGCGGCGGAAGGGATGGGGTGGGTGGGAAGGGCGCACGTTAGAAGGAAAGGGAGTTAAAGGAAGACATAACCGTTGAAGAGGTTTAACACTTACTCAATACAGGACATCAAACATCAGAAAACTACCTCCATCTCATCAAACAAACACCTAAACTTGACGCATATGAAAGTCTTTACATACACAAATTTAAATCTAACACAGTGAACAACAATAAAGGACCTATTCCATACTTGCCACTCTTTTTAATTTTAGAGTGAAGTTTTACCAACGGTCAAATATTCAACGGTTCCACCCTCCCCTACTAATCCCCCCACTACTAACACCTCAAGCTTTGACTAGTCAAACAAGGATCCTTCATCATCACTGATTGGACAAGTTGTCTCCCAACTCCAACTTCCTCTACCAGCAAAAAATATCTCAAAATGCCTCGTCTTTGCAGAATTAGTTTGAAGTCTGTGCCCACTTACTTAGACATCATTGCTTTGTTTTCTACATCTACCTATGCCGAATTTTGGTCTTTTAGCCAGAGTACATAAATACATACCAATCATGCCATAACCTTCCGGGGTAGGTACTGTCACAAAGTTTCACTCATAAATACATATTTTTACCCCTAACTCTGCTTCAATAATTTCCTTCATACTGACCTATCCTTGCAAACCTCTTTTGCCTCATTTCCCCTATACACTGCATCATACATGCCCTCCTGTTTTTTAGACTCCTAATATTCTTCCTCCTAAGAATTTCCTCAACCATATTCAACCACAACCTTCTCGGCCTACCTCTACCTCTCACACCATTCATTCTACTCTCATATATCTGTTTCGTTATTTGACTCTCATCCATTCTCTCAACATGGTCAAGCCAATGAAACACACTCCTTTCATATATGTCCACTACTGGAGCATCTAACCCACATTCATTTATTACCCACTCATTCCTGACCCTATCCATCCTACTTTTTCCGCAAACACTCCTCAGATAACTCATACCCACGGTGTTTAGTCTACTCTTATGTCTATCCTGACATACCCATGTTTCACTACCATACAACAAAGTAGGGAGAAGTACACTTTTGTACA
The DNA here is from genome assembly GCA_963169105.1 of Ceriagrion tenellum. Lineage (NCBI taxonomy): Eukaryota > Metazoa > Arthropoda > Insecta > Odonata > Coenagrionidae > Ceriagrion > Ceriagrion tenellum. The sequence continues at coordinate 134,733,080 of OY720642.1, read as the reverse complement.
CAGTGATTTTTGCTTCCTTAGACAGGCACTCATTCCTTGATATGCTCCACATGCTACCAACCACTTTCCTTCCAGCATTCGCACCGCTCTTTATCTCCTCAATTATCCATCCATCTTTCGCAAACATCTTACCTATGTACACAAAATCATCCACTTGTTCAATTACTCAGCCATTCGTCCGCATCATACAGTTATTCTCTCCATTCTCCTTATCAAAAAGTACTAGATACTTTAGTCTTGCATTTATTCCTCAAATCCATTCTCTCTGTTGATTCACAAAACTTATCTAGGGTCTTCTGTAATCCCTGTTGGCTCTCTGAGATCAAAACAGCTTCATACGCATATAGTATAACTTGCACGTTTACATTTCCAATGAAAACACCATCGTTTTTACTACATGCGTCTTCAACACATTTATCCATAAATACATTTAACAGCCATGGAGACATTACGCATCCTTGCTTTACACCCCGATTTATTACACATCAATCACTCAGAGCTCCGTTAAATCTTACACTTGCCTTACTATTGTCATACATCGCCATCATAACATTCAATAACTGCCCATTCACTCCATAGTCTCTCAAAACCTTCCACAACTTCTTTCTATTTACTCTGCCATATGCCTTCTCTAAATCGACAAATGCACAGTACACTTTCTTTCGGACACTCATACATTTTTCTATCACTTGCTGAAGTGCACGAAGCTGGTCACTACATCCTCTCCCAGGCATAAACCCACACTGTACACCCCATATTCTGTCGGGAGTGATATTCCTCACTCTTTTGATTAAAATTTTGCTGAACACTTTTCCCAAAACGCTCAATACACTAATGGCCCACATTTTCCATTTGTTAACTTCTGAAAAAATCATCTGCCTCAGTCCGCGTCGGATGTTTTGTTTACTTTAGATCATCTTCTGTTTCGGGAGCGTGCCACCATTGGCTACCGGGTATTAGTGGGAGTCATACCAAGATGTTTTCATACATATCGCCACCACCCTGCTATCACCATGTGGTGAGACTTCACATGCAGATGTCGATTACAGAATCGCAAACAGGAATGGCGGCTGAAGTTTTCCAGTGAAGTTCATCACTGGTGATAGACATCACCCGAGTTACAGAATACGACCCCTGGGGAGGTATGTGCAACTAAAGGCCTGAGTTTGTGGAAAAATCAGAGCCACCTATGTCATATGGCTCAGTATGGGCAAGGCCTTCTGAGTTCTGTTGGGTCAACATATAATTTTCTGGCTATAACCAGCTAACTATATAATTTCCTGGGGATATCTAATTCTGTGTGATTCCAGGCGAGGAACTTTTAGTTAATTTTGTCATTGTTTATCATTGAAATGAAAAGTGTTATGTATGATATATGCACTTCCAAAGCACTGTTGTTATTCACTCACATTATTACATCATGAGAGATAGCAGAGGAAAGATATTCCATGCTTTTCTCTCTTCCCTCCTCTTTTGCCACAGTGGAAGGAAAAGCTGGAGGAGAAGTAAACATATTTTGCTATTCACGAGGGGAAATGGTAAATAGTCTCCTGCTAGTGGGGAATAAGGTGTGTGTGTTTGTTGGAGTATTAGTTTTCTACCTTGAAGGTCTCAGATTTGAATCACTGGAGTGGTAGAAAGTGGTTTCTAAAAATAAAAATTTGTTAAACTAAGCTGCCCTTGCTAGTGTCTCCTTAGGCTATTTGGAATTATTGGGAGTTAGAGAGTTAATATGTGTTACAAAATGGTTCACAGGTCGGCTGGATGTAGTTAATGCAGATCTGCTGGGATGGTGGTTGTGTGAGAGGCAGCTGCCGTCGGGGGGACTCAATGGACGGCCGGAAAAGCTCCCTGACGTGTGCTATTCTTGGTGGGTGCTCGCCTCTCTCTCAATCCTTGGCCGCCTTCACTGGATTGATGCTGATCAGCTCTCAAACTTCATCCTCGCATGCCAGGACACAGAAATGGGAGGCTTTGCAGATAGACCGGGAGATCTGCCCGACCCATTCCACACACTTTTTGGGCTGGCTGCCCTCTCGCTACTTGGCAATAGTAATGTTGCTCCTGTAGATGCAACCCTATGCATGCCAACTCATGTCTTGTCAAGGTTACTGCTCTCCCCACAGAAGCTGTCACAGTGTTGACGTGTCAATGTGCCTGACGAGAAGAGCCCTACCTCTTCCATCAGTCATTTACTGGTGACATACAGGAACACTATTCACATGCACGAATTTAACAATGAACTTCTTATGTGCACCTCCTCTCTGATTGTATATGTGATGTAATTAATTGATCATAATATTATGTGAGTGATAAGTCTTGTCATAAACTGGGGAATCGGAAATGTGATAAACTTTCTCTTTTTATTTCTATGTTCTTCTCTTTCTTCATGTTTTTAAAGTCATCTCATGAGGTTCTCACAGAGCTATCCTACCTCGTGTGTACTAACATACGTTGGTTCATGCAGTGAGCATGGGCTGCTATGTATTGCACTGGGTTTGAAGGAGGGTTATTGCCTATGCATTCAGCGACTACTAAGAGCCAATGTTTCTCTTCCATTCTTTTATTCAGTTTATCTTCTCTCGCTTTGGATTCCCTCTTACGACTTTCTACCTTGATTGAAAACTGCCTAGTCAACTCAAGTGATATGCAACAGCAGAAAATGCTGAAGGGAATGGTTCCCAGTCTGTTGTTGTTCACTCTTACAAGTTACAGGCTGAAGTTTATTGTTGATATATCTGGGAAATGATACATGTGATTTCCATATAGCAAGTGAACTTTTTATGTTGCTTATTTGAAAATCTAATCTTGTATGCAAGTGCAATTTTTTTTCGTAGACATTTTTAACCTGAGTTTAACTCTTTTCTTTGAGAGTGGCAAACCCACCAGGTTTTATTTCAACTGAAGACAAACTCAATCACAAATTATCACATTTATCTATGATAAATTATGATCCACTTTTTTTAGCATTATTCATCTTAATTTTGCATTCATTTTGTCCATAACTTAGGGTATGGCCTTTTTTTTTTTTAGATATTATCATAAACTAGTACTTTCAGTTATTATCTATGTTGGATGACATTGGTATGGCTTCATGTTACATACGCAGTCTTCATCGGCTGCATGCAATCTTTATCAGCCATGTTTGCTGGAAAAGAACCAAATCCTCTATGGGGAGGAAACTCATAGTACCCTCAGCCGCTTTGAGGACCTTCAGGAAGAGAGGGCCAGGCTTCCCAGCTCTGTGGCCTTCCTTCTGTGGTGCAGGGACCAAGGTGTCATACCTAAGTTCACCAAGGTTCAGACAGCAGTCAAGTTGTCTGGTCCAAAACACATCATTGATAGGGCCAGTTTAGTGCTTGTTCAAGAATGAATCCACTACAAGAGGAGAGACTTGGACGAGAATGCAAGAAAGTTGAAGATGATTCACCTACGACTTTCGGCCTTTCTTTTGCCTGTGGATTGGCAGTACATAGATGCAATCACCACTGCCCGAGGTGAATTGCCTGTATGGGAGGACATGGCAAGGCAAATGAGAAAATTGAACAAGCTACTACCACCAGAGGGAAAAGGCATCTCACCAGACTATGCCAGGACCATATTTAATGTTTCCAAGGAGGTCCTTGATGAACCATCACAGTCAGTCTTGGCAAAGGGCCTCAATTTCGCTCCAGTTCCCAGGACTATTCCCGTCAGTGGCATCATAGGTGGGATAGAACAAGTCAGGGGGAAGTGACAATGGCCCTGAGAAGGGCCAAGACCAAAGACAACAGTACCAAGGAAAAACATGCAGCTCTCTACCACCTATGGAACATCCTGGATATCATCATTTTACTGGCAGACAAAGGCAATGCCACGGTCATCATGAAAAACAAGGACTACAATGAGAGAGTTCATGATATTCTTAATGATGCTGGCTTTTGGTCTTTACAGTGTGACCCTACAGACAGTAGAGTCCAGAAGAACAATTGGAACCAGGATATCCGAATTCTAGCACTGCATCAGACTAGGATATCCTGAGAAATGGGCAGTTGCCGACCACTCCATTCTCTGCGACCTTGTCATCAATTTTGACAGAGCTGAATTGAACTCCAGGATCAATAGATATTGCGATGAGCTGACCAAAGAGGATATTGAGATAAGACAGTCATAGTTTGTTCTTCTGTTTTTAATTGTCTCTGTTCATAGTCTTTTCTCCTGGCCATCTTGACACGGCTGGAAACCCGAGAAGAGTTCATCAGCTATGGTCACCAGGAAAGAATCAAATCTTTCTTCACGTAACATATTTTGGAATCAGCTTTTGAACAACATTTCATTGAAGGCAATCAATCTATCAAAATTTTTCTCTACTCATCTGTAATTTTTATTGTTCCTTTTGGTCAATTAAATATACTATGACTGTGTTATGGAGGTCAACTGAAAACATGAAATCATTCATTCACTGCAAGTCTACCCATTTTTTAGATCTCCATTTCTGAGAGAACCTCTATTTTGCAGAAGCTATATTAACTATGGTGGCAAAATATTCCGGAAATGTTGTGAACCTCCACAGGTCTCTGTACCTATGAAATAAATCTGTCATTCGGTGGGGGATGCTTACCATGCCTGAAGAAATTTTTGTGAAAGCCTAGGCATCAAATGTACGACATCATTTTAATGAGCTCTTTTAATGCTCCTTTGAATGACTTTTTTCATTGCAGAAGCTACATCTTCAGTGCTAAATGATGCAAATATAGTTGCTAAGAAGAAGATATCAGGGACTTGTTGCAGTTTAAATCTGCTAATCCTTCAGCAGAAATAGTTTGGTTTAATAAATCAATATTTCTCACTCCAAGGCAATCTATTCTTCAGGTTTCCATAATTTTAAATTATTTTTTAAAATGACTTTATCTTTTTGGGACTCACCGCATTGATTGCTTTCAGGACAAGACTTGGTCTCTCTTCCTGGAGGCATCATCAGGTAAAGAAACTTTCTTGAAATTTCTGGCCCTCTATATTGTGGTTGCTAAGGTCCATTGTCAACAGTTGCTACACTTTGAATTTTTTACTGAGCACCCACATGGTGGGAGTAATTACTCTCTCACACATTGTTGTGTGGGTTATTCTGTAAATAGACTGAGTGTATTCTTGTAAGAGCATTGCTAAACTGTGAAAAAATATCATGTCCCTGAAGAAACCTGGAAAACTCATTGACAAATGCAGTGTGCTTGATATTAGTCTCTAAGAAGTTGTGATTTTATCAAGGCATACATGGTGGCGTGGCTTTTTGGCAAATACTGAGGTTTCATGTTTCTAGGCTTGAATTGTTTCCTTTCATTATGTCCATATTATTATTGTAAAAGCAATTTATTATTGACTGCTTTAGTTACTCATCTATCTTATCTTTTTCTTTAAACCTAAAGCAACGCCTAACAGATACACCCTATTTTATGAATTGAAACCAATTGCCTCCTCTCATAATGACTTGGGTGTCACCTTTGACCCCAAACTCACTTTCATCGTGCACATCAACAGAATTAAATCCAAGGCCATGTCTGTCGTGGGCATGCTGTACAGGTATACCAGCATCACCAACCCAATCACCCTCAAGACCATTTTCACGATGCTTTCTTCTGATTCTTGATTACTGCTCTGTTATATACTCCACAGCCTGACCATCCAACTTGAAAGTTCTCCCTCAATTTCTTCTTGTCCGACATCCATCACAGAGTACCACACCTTCATACTTCCTCCCGATCAGAGATTATGTCTGCCCCTTCTCTAGCCCCGCTCTCCACCTGGAGAAACATCTCTGACCTATCTTTTCTTCACACTGCTGTTAATGGTAACGCTCCACAGAAATTCTTCTGTACTTTTCTCTCCATATCCCTGCCCGTATCTTGCACAACAATCACCTCCTACACCTCCCATAATTCCGACTTTTTCTCTCCCAGCATACCCTATCTTCCTGACTTCCGAAATTGTACAACTCCATTTCATCTTCCTGCCCTTCCCTTGATCTCTCCACACCCTTTCAGACGTTCAGCCACCACCTCAAAAAATATTTATCCGTTACCATTTCCGAACATTTCACATAAATCACATTGACCAATAATCATGCACTTTTCATCCCATGAAAGTGACGTTGCATCCCCTGGCTGACTGACTAATTATTCTTGGTCACCTGTGAATCCCTCAAAATCAACTACCACCATTCTACTTTTGATCAACGTTTGATCAATCTATTAATAATTTATCAGTATGAAACTAAAAATCAATGATAATTAGGAATGGCCTAGCAAAAATCCTCTGCAAGTCAATGCCCATTACATTGTGGCATTCATTACCCTTGCGTGTATCATTCATCCAGGAAAGGTTTGACAGTAAGTCTCCTACCTTTCAGTGAACATTGTCTAAAGGTTTACTGCAGCCCAAGAAGTAATAGAGACTTTGTAGCATTTATTGAAACAAATGCATGTATACTTATTGCCGCAAATGAATTTTGTGTCCCTACTCCCTTTCCTCATACTGATCTTCATCAAGGAAGTCTTCTGCCTTTTTCCTGATTTTATTTGAATGCCTATCTCAACTGTTTTACATGTGTGAAGTCAAAATTATCTTGTAACATCACCTTTCATTTTTCAGTCATGAAAAGTTTCCCAGCTGATTATACCCTGGTGGATTTTGGCAATGTATTTATCATAAAGTATTTTCCCACCCATGAATGAGCCTACTATCCTTCACCTGGGCACAATGCTGCAATGCTCTTTGCCTCAGCGGTCTATGTAATGAGTTGGCTATGGGAATGTCTCGCCTTCATCCTCAAAATATAAATTCATATGTACTGATTTGCCCCTGCCCTAAGTGGAAAACACTTAATGGATTCTTTAAGCTGAAAATTTGTTGCGGAGTGGGGTGTGGGATATTTTTTGGCTACTCCACTGTTATGGTCATGCTCACCATGTGGACTAAATTTCATAAGTGAGAGTACATATATCAGTACTCATGATTTTACTCTTGTTTTTTATCCATTAAGTACAATTTCACAGTAAAATCACCATGTCTTTTTCTTAAATTTCCATGGAGAACTATTGTCTGTGTAAAGATACTAGCAAAATTTACACCTACGCCTTACCCTGTAAGTGGCCGCCAGGGCATGTGGCATAGGGCTTTGGGGCTAGGAAGAGGAAGGGATGTGAGAATTGGGATTACAGGAAATGAAGGATGCAAGTAAAGTGTATCTCAACTAAGTCTCTAGCCTTATTTTGTGATAGTCTCTGATAGTGCAATGAAAGAAGCAGTTTAGGGGTCTATCAATGTTGCAGTATCTCTCTTGTTTCTTACCTTAATCTTCAGATATGGGGTGAGGTTGAAATGATAACCTTAAGTCACCCTAAAACTCACGGGATTTCAATTTTTCTCCAGCAATTTTGGCTTCCCTCCAAGTCTCAAACTACTCTCCACCCTTCCCTTCCATCAACTGTATTACACACTGAGCAGTTTTTCATGGAGCATTTTGTTTTCATTTTCATTGTGATAATTTTAGATATGAATAGTTCTGTGAATTGCCTGAAATGCTTATGGTAGTGTTACTCTGGTTGGCAGGGTCTCATAGCTGCTGGTGGGAGGATGTTTTTCAGTAGGAAACCTGATCCCTACTTGAGTGTCTTGTGGAGGGCACTTCAAGTACAGTACTCCTTTTGTTGGATGAGACGTTAAACCGTGGTCCTCTTTACACCTTTCATTAAGAGCAGGCTAATGCCAATGCTGGATTTCCATCCACCCTTCCTCCCTTACGTATCTCCTATGGCGCAAATGACCTTAGCTGTCGGTCGTCTCCCCAAAATTCAATCCAATCCAAGCTGCTGAGATTCGTTTCTAGGTATGTGTTTAACCCTTGGCAATCGAATTTCTTTTACCCTGTAACTTGAGACCACTTGGAATTTGATTTGAATACCCAAGAATGTGTCAAGTGACACTCAGCATGCGAGTTGCTGGTTCGCAAAGCTGTGTCAAGCCTCAATCGACACCTGAGTGCAAATTCAGCATAATTTTTTGGAGTGAACAAATGAGGTGGTTTCCTATGATTGTCCTTGGTATTTGGATTAGTGTGAAACTACTGGTATAATTTATTTTCCCTATTATGCTCTGCTTTTATACAAGAAGTGAACCTTAGTATGCCGCTTTCATCAGAAAAGCCCATTTTGTTTGTTTCAGACCTTGAAATAGGAATGACCAAATGAATCAAAATTAGGGCTGAGCGAAAAAATGCATCAAGTCGAATTTTTTTCAATAACGATTTTTAAGTTTTTGGAATAATAATATTCTGAAGTAGTGATTTATCCCTTCTGCACATCTGAAGGAAAATGGGTACTTCCCTCAACCAGCAGCAATGTCCTCTAGAGATTGGCAACCCTGCTCATTTTTGGTAACTCATTCACCCTGGACCAGTCCTTTGGGACCCATTCCTTTTTTTATTGGTGATCATGTATTCTTAGTATTTATATGATCTTGGTATTTAAAGAATGTAAAAATAAAGAAAATTACAAATAGTCGATGTGCCATAATAATGGTATTTAACAATGTTGAATAAAATAAAATATAGAAGATAATATTACCAACTTTTTACATAGTGTTTCATAAAAAAGGTTTTATTTATGAACCATAAGGATATTATTTCTGAAGCTAGTTCTATCTAGGAGAAAAAGAAAAAGTATAAAATATAAAAATTGGTTATGGCTGTGTAAAAATATGGCAGTTTAAAGCAATTAGAAAAACTTCAATTTCAACACCGCAAGTTGAGAAGGAAATTGTTGCAGTGTTTGTTTCCATGTGTGTAGCCACATTTTCTGTGCCATGCATGTAGCAACTGCACTGCTGAAATTCCTGCCTAGTGACACACCACACAGCAGCCAATGGTCAGTTCAGCCAGCCAATTCAGGCAACATCTCCACAAGCTTCAAGTGTTCTGCTTTGGTAGCTATTTCTGATTATTTCTTACAGGTTATCCTTGGCTTTACTTCCGAATGCTTTGATGATTTCTCCATTGATGTTGTCCTCTCCAGGTGCTTTGTTTTTCTTGAGGTCTTCTACTGCTCTATCTAATTCACTCCTCAGTATGAGTGGGCCCCGATCTTCCTCGTCAACCTCGTTCTCGTCATTCACCATTCACTAGGTTTTCTTCCAGCGGTGTCGGCCCTTGGTAGAGTTCTCCGATGAATTGCTTCCATCAACTCCTTGTATCTTCCTCCTCTATCAGTGTATTCCCGTTCGCATCTCTAATGTTGTTACTTCTCATTTTCCTCTCTCCTAACGGTTTCTTCACTATTTCGTATGCTGTTCCGGTGTTTCCCTATTTCATGGTTTTGTTGGCTTCCTCGCTGCGGCTTTCGATCCAATCCTCCCTAGCCTTCTTGCATTCTCTATTGACTTGGTTCCTTAACTTCTTGTAGAGGGTTGCCTCTTCTTCGTTACTGGGGTTCTTGTATTTTCTTCTCTCTTCTATTAGTTTCCTAATCTCCGTCGTTATCCTTGGCTTCTTCGTGTTGACCATCTTACTAAACAGTAACCTTCTGCTACTTCTGCGATTGTCCTCTTCAGCTCATCCCATTTTTCTTCGATTCCCAGTTCATCCTCATTCTCTAGTTTCCTGTCGACGGCCGCAGCGAATCCCTCTCTATTTCCTTCTTCGGCCAGTATTACCGTGTTCCATCTTGGTTCGCGTTTTATCTTCTTGATTTTTTAAATAAAAGGTGGCTGTACATGGCTACTAGGTTGTGGTCACTGTTTAGGTACATCCGCACCGGGAGAGCTCTTGCACTGCTTGACTTGGTTCTTGTATCTAGCTCTGACAAGTATGTATATATGTAGTCTATTTGGTATCTCGCCATATCATCTGGCATCTTCCATGTGTACCTCCTGCTCGGATGGTGCTCAAAGAGAGTGTTAGCTACTACCATATTCTTCTCACTGCAGAACTCGACCAGCCTTTATCCCTTGGCATTTCTTTTGCCCAGTCCTAAATATCCTACACTGTTTCCCTCTTTTCCCGCTCCTACCACTGCGTTCCAGTCTCCCATGACGACGAGGCTATCTTTTCCCTTCCCTACCCCGAGGACTTCTTCAATTTGCTCATGAACGTCTTATATTTATTCTTCCGTATGGCAAGACGCGGGCGTGTACACCTGCACGATCACTGTGTCCGTCTCCTTCCAGATACATCGTTAGGGTCCTTTCGCTGTACTGCCAGACTGACTTCACTCTCCTGCCCCATTCTTTCTTCAGTATGATGCCTACATCTGCAATACTCTGGTCGTATCCTGATTATGTCACACGGTATCCTTCGCTCCTGTAGTCGTCTGCCTCCGCCCACTTTATCTGGCTAACTCCCAGTATATCTGGGAGTCAGCGAGACCTACCCCTAGCCTCTCCATCTCTATCTTCATGTTCTCCAGCTTCCCGCTCACGCCCAAAGATCTCAGATTCCATGTTCCTATCCTGCACTTGTTCTTCCTGACTGATGTACCCCTCCCAGTAGTCCCCACCCGGATGTCCAATTGGGGACTATTTTACCTCCGGAATATTTTATCGGGAGGACTGCCATCACGTCTTATATATAGTTGAAATGCAGGGTTGCATCCACTAGTGAGACTAATGAGGTGGTTTCCCCGTTGCCTTCCATATCGCAGTACCCCGGGACTTCACTCTCAGCTGTGTTGATGCCGGTCCGATCCCCTTGATTTGCGCCATCGAACCCTCATACTCTTCTCTCTCCCTCTCTCTCTCTCTCTCTCAGTAGTGGGGTCATATTCGGGTAGCGTGCAAATGTTGGTTGGCAAGCTAGGAAAAATTTAATTTTTTAACCTTATTTTTCCGCCGCTTTGTCTCGAACCTGCGACCCTCGGATTGAGAAAAAGGGCGATAATTTGACTAATGATGAAGATCAACGTCAATCGCTCCTCTTAAAAGTTGCAAATGATAGATAAGTAAATAAACGTTGATCTTGTTTTTGCTGTGAATTACTTGCGGAAAACTTTATTTGCCTCTGTAAAATAGGCAATATCTTTTCCCTTATTTTTAACATTTATTCTTTCATTTTTGGAGGTACGAACTTGATTTATTTTTTTCCTACTAAAATAGACAATTCTGCACACATTATTTCATGAAATTTTCTGTCCGAACGACATTTCGGCCCCTGGCAGCGCATCATCCTTCTCATTTCTATGATTAGCTAGATTAAATATTCAAGCTCCGTTCGGGACCTTTTCCCGTGGTCTAATCGGGTCGACCCGGGTATCAAAATTCTGGTCTTACGCCGTAGCACCGAATAAGACCTACCCGACTCGAAAATTTTGACTCACTTTTTTTGGTCCGCTCTAACGGTAGGTATACCTATAACTATACTTTTGAAGCTAGGAAGCCGCCGCACAGTGGTCTGAGATCGAAAAAAGCTGGCCACAATTCCAAATATGGATTTTTTTCAGTCTGAAAGTTGAAATTTGGCCCAGCGACTCTCCTTTTTTTGATGCATGTGATAAGTGATTTTATTTTTCATAGATCTCATGAATTATCAATATGCAAGGGCTTAAAGTTGAACGAAATTCGCATAAAAAGCCGGAATTCAGTTTTCGCTGAAAACCTCCGAAATGAAGAGGTAGCAGAATCTTTCGTGGAAGCTTAAAATGGAGTAAAAAGTTTCAAAGAACAAATCTTACACTTTTACGCTTCATAATTTAAAATGACGTCGAGAGAAATATGTATTAATAGGGCAAAATGACGGACCCTATTATACATCGATTTCCTGCTTTTGGGTAGAAAAATAGTAAAGAGGGGCACGGAAGAATGGTAAGTTACTTAAATCACTAGATTATCAGAAACTTCAGGAATGCGAATCCGTTGAGAAAATGTGCGACCGTGTGCAACGCCAAAAATATACTTGATTTTTCGATCGAGAGGTGGAGTCCAGCTGTGCGAGCCAACTTATAGGAATACAGAGACGCGGCGAGTATCATTACACGCTATTCAGCCATAAACTTATTTATAGTGATTGTCTAACTATGTATAGTGTAAAGAACCGCCATTATCATTGGTTGTTATTGGATTTATTTCCTCCTCTTGATTCATACATAACTATTAGGCACAGTTTTACCGTAAATAATGATCTCTTTAATTTTACACGTCGTTGTTTTTTTCTTTGACTGATTGTTTTTCTCTCGGTAACTAATCAACAACAACAACTAATGCCAACCCTTGACAACCCCTTTGCTTTCCTCTCCTAATTTAATTTAGTAATCGATCAATTTATAAACTTCAACGCTTTCCCTTGTTGATTTAAATTAACATTTAGCAATCGATCAATTTATAAACTTCAACAGTTGTTTCATCCTAAGATTGGTTGACTGCAGCCCTCCAGTCTTTATGTCAATGGTTTATCTTCATTACGAATATCCCGCACTGCATTTCTAAAGCATCTACCAAGGCTTGCAGACCCTTCAAATATCCGCTAACTATCGCCTGATCGTCCGCGAATCTAACCGACTATCAGATGTCCTCCTACTTTGATTCCCTCCTCAAGTTCTTCCCATGTCTGTCTTACCATTTCCTCAGCGTAAATGTTGAAAAGCAATGTCAACAACGGGCACCTTTGCCTAACCCCTCGACCTATACTTGCGCATCCTGATTCACCGTCAGCCACCCTCACCGGCGCCCTTTGCGTCATATATAAGTTTCAGATTAGTCTCCTGTCTCGCCAATCTATTCCCATTTTCCCGAGTATCTCCGTTAGTTTATTCCAGTTGACCCTGTCAAAAGCTTTTTCAAATCAATGAAGCGTGCGAAAACGTCCTGGTTATACTCTATGTATCTTTCTATAATTGTTCTCATCACCGAAATCGCCCCCCCGAGATGACCCTCCCTTCCGGAACCCAAAGTGGTCGTTGCCCCAGTAGCAATTGGCTTTACCCTCCAATCTTCTATTGATTATTCTTAGTAAAACTTTGGCTGCGTGTGAAATTAAGCTGATTTCTCCTTAGTCCTCAAATCGGATGCATTATTCTTTTTCGGAATAGGAATCAAGACTGCCCTCACGAAGTCCTCTAGCCATACTCCTTCCTCGTATATCCTACGTATAAATTCGAAAAAAGGTTGTCCACCTTTCTTTCCTAAATTCTTTAGCAGCTCCAAAGGTATAGAGATGCCTTTGGAACAATTTTACAATATAGGATATAACGACGGCTATAATAATGCGCAGCACAGGGTGATGATAAGAACGTTCCTCTTGTCGAGAAAGTCATAAGATTAGCTGCGAAATATAGTGTAGTAATAAATAGTGAACATAACATAAAATGCCATGCTTTTGGGTGCAGTGAAAGTACACTTAGGTCAACAGTTATTTACGTCAAATAATGAATCGAACGTGCAGAAAAATAGTACTTTAATATAAATTAGACAAAGCACTTAAACCCAATTTGTCCATAGTCATCTAGAGAAAAACATAATTGCGTAAGAAATTTCTTAACCCTCAAAGAACATGAGCGACACCTTACCAGCAAAAAGACAGATGGCATATGAAGACAACCAAACATAAACCATTATAATATTATCCAGGTTTCAGTTTCCAAACCTATCTCTTCCTCCTCAAAGTTAAATTTTATCTTTATTTAATAGAAGAATGTCAGTTGTCGCTGAAAGTTTCAATTTCGCAGTTATCATATGTCTGTCTAGAAGACTGCTTCACACCATGGATCCTAGTACCCGATAAACTCCAGCCAAATAACAAACTTAGAGGTAGAGGATTAACAGTTACTACCCCTGCTACTGAGCTTTGAGATACGCCGCACTTAGCGCAGCGCCGGATTGAGCGACGGACCCCCTGTCGCCGAGCGCCTATCTACAAAATGTAAATACCGCATCTCTTTCGCGCCCGCCGCGCCATTATTGTGGCCCTCAGCCTTCCTTTCGCAAGGCGAGATGCATTTGTCCGCTTCGAACATTTGAGAAAAATATTTGCCGTAAAAATGCAAATTATGCAAGAGAATTCCTTTGCAAAGTAAAATTTCGATTGGATGTTTGTTGTCGTTCTCCGTCTCCTTACTAACGGACGGTTCATCCTTGACATTTTTTTAACGTATACTGTCATTTTTATGTGCGAAACAAGTCGAAAATTCAGACTTTTCCATAATGGAGAAAATATCACGCATATACTTCACATTTGCAAAATGGCTACTCTGCGTTTGGAAGTCTTCTGAAAGAATAAATCGCACATCTTAGAACGACACTTAGGTGCCTTTTCTAAGCTTTAGAAAACGCATTGCTTAGGGCAGAGTCTCGTGGACAAGGCTTTATCTCGCATAATGGCGCGCATTTGAATTTGTGTCGATTATTTCGGAAAATGTTCACTTTTAATTACGAAGGCAAGTGTGTTTTAGTGAACTCTTTAAAGGAAGTGAGGTCATGGGGGACAGAGCGACCCATGCGATCGTCAATTGATGAGTTGAGTTGATGAGTTGTTGACTGACGTCTAATTGTGAAGGGCTGTTTCATCTACATCTGCATATTATCCTGCGAGCCAACGAATGGGCACGCCGCATGGTAGGCGTGGTAGTATTAAGGCACCAGCCGCGTACAGAAATGCAAGTGATAATGTTTAGGAGGTGAAATGGTAACGAGTATTACGGGATTGATTGAAGTGGAGGTCATGTTTTTACTATAGTCACGTATCTTGCGTGTAAAGAACGATCGTTTGTACCTATCTGTTCGGAAATGTATCTCTCTTATTTTATCGCTTCTGTCACAGCTCGAAATGAAGTGAGGCGCCAAATGATCTTCTCTGTTCGCTTTAAAACACACCTGTTCTGATTTCTCAAGCAAACTAACCTTAGTACTACGGCAGATTAGATAGCGCCAATAAAATTGGAGAGCTAGATAGTAGAACCGATGGGTATGAAATGTCATTTTTCCGCGCACCATTCGGGACCATAACAGCTGTGTTCGTCGTCATGAATAGTTCGAATTGTGACAATAGGCAGACAGTAAATCTTTCTCATTATATTCTCTACTCTCTTATTTATGCATGATGTAAATATTGATGTTCTTATTTTTGCATGATATTTTGAATATGTAGTAGTAGTCTTTGTATCCTTTGCTTGTTGGAACGATTGACGATAGAATGTTTCTTGGTTATTAGATTTTTAATTGGCGCTTTGCATGTGTGGTACGCGGGTTTCAATGTAATTTCGGTGTTCTACCGTATCATTCATGCATGCCTGGTGTGGAAGCACCCCCTGCCGCACACCCTTTGGGTGGCTTGCAGGGTATGACGTAGATGTACATGTAGCGAGCTGCTTCCGAGTCTCTAGCGGCTTCCAATCTAAACCGTTGAAAAGCTGTAAAACACTAGTATATGTTCGCTCATAGAAGTTTTTAACGAAGCGCGCTGCTTTCCCTTGTATTTAATCTTTTCTTTTGGGTTCAATCTTTCTGCCCAGGGTCCCAAATGCTCGCACCGTAATCGAGGCGCGGCTTAACCAGAGCAAAGTAGCATCTCTCTTTTACTTTTTCATTTAACAAAACCTAGTATCTTTAATGCTGTGCCGCATATGCTAAGTATGAGTCTTCCCCACAATATATCAGAATTAAAGGTAATTCCAAGATGTTTGACTGTATCTGAATATTTTATGTTTACTCCACCCATAGTGTAGGTATGGCATTTGTGTGATGACTTTCGCAGGAAGTGAATTGTAGTGCATTTACTAAGATTTAATTCTAACCCCCACTCCTGGCACCACGAATGACAGAACTTCTAAGTCCGCGTCTTCACTTATATCGCGGTAGATAACTGTATCCTCGGTAAATATCTTAATTTACTGCTAACTCGAGAACTAGGTCATTAATATAAATAATGAATGAATGGGGGCCGATCACGCTTCCTTGAGGAACACCGGATGTGACTTCGACCATATCAGGGCTAAAACCATCAATGACTACCTACTTTTTGTTTTCAATCACTGAGAAAGTCACTTAACCAATTCACTATTATTTTGTTAACTCCGCATGAGTGCTATTTATAAATGAATTTTTTATAAGGAACCTTGTAGAATGCCTTCTTAAAATCAAGTAATGTCGCGTCGTTTTGCTTTTTCGATTCGTCTGATTTTAGATTACCATGAAGGAAGAGTGCAAGCTGTGTTTCGGAGGATCTGCCATTCCGGAAGTCGTACTGAGCCGAGCCGAAGACTGCCACGTTTTAAGTTACTTTTATCCAGGAATGCCATAATATTGCTAACAACAATGTGTTCGACAATCTTACATTAAAGCGACGTTAACAAAATTGGCCGTTAATTTTCTGGGCCATGTCTGTTCCTTTTTTTAATGTATGGCGAGACGTTGGCTATTTTCCAGTCCTGGGGTATCTTGCCTTCAGATAATGATTCGTTTTATATGATTCCTAGGAATGGTGCAATCAGTGGCGCTAACTCCTCGAGCACGAGGGCGCAAGTATTCCTCCTGGGCCTGGGGACTTGTTACTTTTAATCGAGCGAAGTTGTTTAGTTATGCCATCAGGTTGAATAATGATGTCATCAAATGAATGTTGATGCCAGGAATGTCTGAATTATGTCCTGTGTAATCATTATGTGCACACATTTAAAATAGTGGTGTAATTAGTTGGCTTCGTCGATACTATTGGTGACCACTCTACCGTTTGTGTCCAATAAAGACTACTGTCGAATATTCGCCCTGAAGCCCTCTCGCGTTAGACCAGAATGACTTGTGGCATTCTTCTAGTAATTCACCTAGGATTTTTTCTTGGAGTTTAGTTGAGTAGAACGCATCATTTTCTTCGTTTTTGATCGTAGAGAATCGTTAGTTTCTCTCACCGGAAGTTCAGTTACATGACTTAATAGAATTTTTATATAGGCTGTGTTATTCCCTTTGTCTCCTGAGTTTCCGCCTCACTTTGTGGTTATACCAATGAAATTCTTCGCGCTCACGTTTGAATTTCTGTGGAATATATTCATTGGTTCCTTTACGTAGTATTTCCAAAAAATCCATTATATTACAACCACAAATTCCGTGAATGAAGCTTTTAAAGTATCTCCAAATTGCATTTTTCAAATAAGCAGACTTTACGTTCAGGTTTTACAGTGGACTAACTTTATGCGGTAAAAATTACTTTATGGTCAGTGATGTCGAAGAGAATATCGACGCCTTTAAAATATTTCGTACAAAATTTCTTTTGTTTTGTTATTTAACCATGGTAGAGTGACTGATAGCTAAAAGGTCTAATACTTTATTTATCTCGTAGATTCGAAAACTAATTGGGTTTGAGAGTGGTTTGAAAGTGAAGTGAGTAAGACCTCGCTAATATCATGCTTCCTTGAACTTGTTTCTACGCTATTTGTGTTCCAATTTATAGCCAGGGGATTTATGGCATTTAAAGACAGGAAGTATCTCAACAGATAATCACGCTTATGCTATCGCACGAAGTAAATGGTGATATTCGAGTTTCAAATTGATACAAAACGTCTATTTTGGAATCTGGCGGTCTATAATATGAACAAGTAATTATACTTCTTTTGTTTTGTTATTTAATAGTACACCACACGCTCTCTAGTTTACTGTCGTCTAATATGTGTGAGGTACTATTCAAATACGATTCAACTGCAAAACATACTCCGCCGCCAATACTCTCCGATCGACCACATCAATAGATTTTAAATCCTGATGAAAAACTTCGCTATAGCTAACGTAATCTGTCAGCCAGATCGCTGTCCAGATTACGCCATCAGAATTTTCAAAAATTTGCTCAACTTCTGCACGATTGTTCTTTACGTCATGGCAATTTACTTTCACTAAATGTATATCGTCTTTCGCTTGGTGCGTGGCAGTTTGTTCTTTTTTATACTTGTGTGTGTTATTTCTTTGATATTCTCTAGAAGAACTGAGAGACGAGATTTTCTCCGAAGTCTCGCCGTTCTCTTGAGTGCCCGTTTTTGAATTATTTTCGCAACTTAAGCTACATTTATTTATTTGAGCTTCCCCAGCAAAGTTTTTCCGGAAGTGTGGATTCCCGCTACTCTGATTACATCGGAGGCTGTAATATAATCTATGTTTATGAATGTCAACCCCGATCAACGGGCTAATTTCTATCCTAGAAAACACATACACTGCTCTAAAATCCTACCAGCCACCTGTTCTGATGCTTGTGCGTAGTAATGAAGCCCAGGGCGATTGAGGGAGCATTTGATGCCTGTTAAGGTAACTGTAAATATGCTTGCGATATCGCCGCAACAGACTCCCCAGATTGGCGCGGGGAAAGTGTTATCAAGCATTCCGCTATTGTCATTATGGAAGAGTAAATGTTCCATAATGGCTGAGTTCGTTGTTCATTGTAATGGAGACCACAGTTGTAACTCCCGCGTGGGCTGCGCGAAGAATAGAAACCGCCAATGCGGGAGCACCACAGTATTTCGGCAATACTACGAAAATGCTTCCCAATTTGAAACCGGTTATGTAATCAAAATTAAGAAAACGGGTTAAAAGATTTTTAGTCACAAAATGGTCTCCTGCCGTTTTTACAATGTCGGTGGACTTCTATCGCTTGAACTTCAAAACTTTTCTTTCTGAACATGTCCCCATAAAATAAGGTCTATCTAATACGCCGAAAATGGGGTTGCATCTAATATGTAAAACACATAATTTAATTTGGAGCCCGTGTTAGTTATCCTGGGCTAAATATTTAAACGAGGTCTTGTTGACAAAACATTTATTGCCCTTGGATATTAAACTAGTGACGATATCCCAAAATTATGTTCTACTGCAGGAATTGCAACACCTCTTTTGAGTAAGAACATATCTGTTAGCGTATTCTGGCAATAAGTGAGGAAAACAAAACGAACTCTACTGAACAGGAACAGTAATTTATGGACGCTCACCTTAAAAAAGTTTTTTTGATCCCACGGAGATTCAGATCTGATGTCATTACTGTCCTAAAAAGGAGTTTCTTAGAGTACCAGAATTTTTATTCAATTCTCCCTGCGGTTTTTGGTAAGTATGGACAATTGAGATATTTCCCACATAATGCTGCTGCTTAAGATTATATTTGCCTGAGACATTGCCATGCCAACGTAATACTGACAACTAGCAAATGATTTTTGACGCTATTTCACTTCCTCAATCTTTTGACTGTTTCTTCTGCATTTATGCCGGTCATTCATGAAAAGAGCAATATTTTTTTTCGCAAAGTCAATAATAAGTACGAAGGGAGAACGTTCGCTTCGTTAAAAGCTGCCTCGAGCAAGCGGAGAGTGTCACATAGCTGATGAAAGGACTCAGTTGGGAGAGTTTCCCTCGCTCCGAGTGATTTCAATGAAACAGTGAGACACAAACATTAGACACCTCATCGACACGCATTGCGCCTCATCCGTCCCCTGCTGCCCTCCCCTCTCATCCCTGGTGTCATGACAGCCTCTGCCATACGCCCCTGCGGCGGGTACTATTGCAGATATTGATGTAGCCCCGGGGGCCATGTTTAGATCTAAACCGCTGAATAATTGGACGCCACAACAGCGACAGAATGGGATATCACAACATCGGAGGTTGCCAAAATCCGCGCATCAAGGAACAGACCCAATTTCAGACACTTCTATCATTAATCGCTAACTTATATTCTTTTGCACAGATGCACTTTCAGCTGATTGCTGCCTGCTCTCATTACAACGTCTAGCTCTTCCCATGCGTCTCTTTCGACCATACCTTCAGCTTAAATTTTGGAAATTGTTGAAAGAGAACTTTGTCTCACACATTATGCGATTAAGTCTACATCCGTATATTCTTCAGAGAATGGAACAGCTGTGTATCGTTTAGAGGACACTAATCATCTGTTGTAGAGGAATACTTGCTTCGTTTCACAACAGCGCAGCCGCTTCCCATTTGGTTGAGATCCAGCGTCCTAAGCATCGACCTTTAAAACAGGGGGGGGGGGGGTTTGTTGCTCGTTGGAGTCCGCTTAGGAGTAGAATGGAACTTCGAGAATCGCACCCTCTATTGTTGTTTACGTGTCGATTCCAAGTAACATTGATTTGAACAAGTTTTTCAGTGCTGTCAGGTCTAAAGCTTTCCTTTCCTACGCCATGTAAGTTTAGCACAGTCGTCACCTATTGATGAACCATTCGGCTGGGACCATTCGGCCTTTCGACAGAATTGTTTCGCAAGTTGTTGCATTCATCATCGCTCGTGTGAGCAGAAGTGCACATTGGTTTTTCAAACGGCGCTAAACCCGCTTGAAATGGAAAGTTCTGGTTACTGAAACTATTACATGATAAACTATAATGTCATTGTCAGACAAAAGACATCCGTCTATCTAATCGTCCAAATTAAACCGTATTATAAAAACTTACCAGCTACAGGTTTAGGACAAAAAAATTATTTGTTCAACAGAAGCTGTTTCGTAATCGCTGTTTAAGTCCCGATGAGGCAAATTTTGCTTTCAGATTATGAAGGGTGCCAATCAAGATGACTGACCACCTCTTTCCCGCAACTGTGGAGTCAATATTACGAGGTACGTCTTAGATCCCCTGCCTCTGATATCGTCGAGCTGCCATATTTCGGGTTCAGCGCTAATATTTGAGTATCTTTTGCTAATATTTGCATGTGTTGTAATGTAAAATAATAATTAACGTTTGTGGTTATCTCCGACCAATCGGTATAAATTAACAGTGTTATGGGAATAATGGAAGCTTTATTCACCATTCAAGTGTTTGTTTCCGATGAGTTAGAGCGAGTTTCTGAAGAGAGAGGAAGAAATCACGATGACCGGTAATTTATTCAACCAATGCTCATCGAGACTCGTTTTTACCTTTCGAGCTGACTGTGTACCCACAAGGAAGAAGGCTTTCCGTGATGCAATGACTCGGAGGTCTCTCAAATTGAGATATCTGCCTCGAAAATGAACAAATAATTACAGATACATCAATGCTCAAGTTTTTCAACATGCTTTAGCACTTCACGGTCCTGTTAGCCTTTCCAGGGGTATGTTCTAGAAATCGTAGGATTCTAAATGAACGGAAATACTTTTCAAAGACACATGATAAAAAAATAAATAAAGCAAGAGATAGAGCGATTCAAATCTCTATTTACAGACTTCTTTTAATAAGATGTACGATGAGATATATTACAAGATATGTGTATCGAGAACTGTGTTTAGGCAGTTCAAGTGAAATATCACAGCGTATTGTATTCAATAAACCTTGTCTCGATTAAAAGTGCAAGATTCCATCTTTCCAGTTATAGAAAAGTGTTACTTATTTTCTAGATAGTTGCATAATAACAGAAGCCTTTCTAAATAGGATATAGTATGGCCAGAAAGATGTTATTTTTTAAAGCAAAAATCGTGTCAGAAAAGAAACTGTGTATAATCCGCGTGTTATCTCAAGTATTATTGATCATAAATCCAACTATTACCATCGAATTTGTTTTTTAGCCTTCGGTTAAGAAGGCTTTAGCAGTGCACGGCGTGAAGCGAATAAATAAAGTGATATCCTGATAAATATACGCTTAGTAAATTACTGAGGAGGTCTTTCAATAACAACCAAGTTTTTATGCCATAAATATTACTGTTCTGAGGAATAACTATATGCTTCTTGCAACTGCCGACATTTTTAAATTTAATTCGAATACGGTCCACACTGTGGCTAGAGAGTAATTTCGCTCCACTGGCCTAAAATGCTTCACAGTAAAACATTCAGGTGCTCTAGTTCGGAGTATATCTGAACAAATTTTTACTCGTACGATATATCCATTTTTTTGATCCAATGGTAAGTCGATCCAATGGTAAGTGTTCATTCCGAAGGATAAATTCGTGCTGCTCCGGATGACATCTCCGAATTGGCGTATTTTCCTCCAAGCGCAGCGCGCCAACGCCGCACCACTTCCGTGAGTATTTTTTTTGCGCCCCGCACTCCTCTCTGTGATGTGCCGCCGTGGGGGAGTAAAAGAAATCTTTTCTCTCAAGTCTTTTGTCTCGAGCGTGGAGTACGCAAAACGTGTTGGCGCGACTGAGGAACACAATGAGCGGGAAGGGAATGATTGAAAATCTTGGTCGAAAAATTCAGCGCGAAACTCCCGATTCTCTCGTTTTTTTTTTATTCCTTTCGATTCCTTTTTATTGCGACCCCTTTTGTCTCACCGTGGTACAAAGCGCTCACGAAAAGCTCAAAACATAAATTTCATCTTCCAACTCCTTTCGAGCGCATCGGTGGCTAAGTGCATCACACACACACACACACACACACGCCAAGCATAAAAGAATAATAAAAGACGAAACGATCGACAAATTACACCCTTGGGAGGCTTCAGAGGCGGCAGGTACTCTCGTGGGCAAGCTCCGGTCCGGTTAAATGGAAGGAAACGACCGGGAGAGCGAGGACGGCGCGATATATAAAAAGATATCAGCTTCACATGCGTGCCAACACGCGCTCTTCAACCACGTGGTGCGCCGATCGGCTCGAGAACAATGGAGGTACGCCACGCGCGCGTGCGTCACGCGGAGGCGCACGCTCGGCGATGTTCATCCATCCTTCGCCATCATCACCGTCTCATCACGTAGGCCGCCGAGGGTGAAGCAAATGAGTGGGAGAGGACCGTAGCATATTTCTCTTTTCTTTAGTTGACGGCTTGGAGTGGGAGGACGATAGAATTCAGGGTGGTGCTGTTCCGCGCGATTGCCCCGATTGTGGCGAATTGGATCGGGAGGATGGGGTTAGACTCGCTCTCGGATGGGAGGGCTATGAAGCGCCGTGCAGCGGCGGCCGGGGGAAAGAAAAAGATCGAGGGGCAGTGGGATGGAGGGTGCATGATGGAAGCGGCCGTACTTTAGCGCATGTTTACCTCATTTACGCGCCCACATAGCCCTTCGCCGAACCTAAACCCTTCTCTTCCGTACCGATTGTCCGATTCAATCGCACGATTATTCCTGTTCCCCGTCGATGGATTGCAGGGTCGAGGCACGGGCGAAACACGGACGCCGCCGCAGTAAGGGAAGGCCGCGGCTAGGAATCATGGCAATCGTCGAATACTGCAAACTGAGAGCGAGAAAAGTATGTTTCTTTTTAAAACCGAGGCCGTTTACAATGTATGTATTATTAGAACTGCTCGCTCTTGTACTGTCGAGTCAAAAAACGTACATTTCTCCGCCAATTCAAAGTAGAACAATAGACTTTATAAATACAACATTATACACGGAAGTTACTTCTATGGCGGCATCCAATGGCAGTGCTCGGGAGTGGCACTTTGATATGAAAATACAGTCTCTGGCTGTCAGGGCCAACAAAGTAATCGACACACTATCGATTGACGGCCTTCTCGAACGTTCCGTGGAACTGACAGGTCGGATCTGCGTATTGCATGACTTCCGATGAAATCATGTGGCTGCGAGCGAGCGTTTAAAAATTGAAAGAGAAAATACATTGTTTGCCAGAGGATGAGTCTGTTTCTAATACATATATTTATGTACAATCTGAGTTGGTAGTTAAGACCATTTAAATGACTCGCTACTGCTCTTTGGTTGAATAATAAGAAATAAAGTTCTTATAAGAAATATCATCTTCTTCTTGCTCTCCAGGTGAATGTTGGCTGTTCCGGCTCCACTGTGGTAACTTCGGTCTTCCAATACTTATTTTCCCTAAAGCCTTAAATTCTACAACACTTTTGAGGATTCTTAGTAAAGGCATGCGCTCAACCATGAATATACATATATTAATGCGCTCAACTTAACCTATTATCTTTCTTTATGATTTGATACTATGTCCGTCAATGGTTGTACTTTTAATTCTTGCCTTACTTCATCATTCTTTTATGTGGTCCAGACGTGTGCAGCCTTTCAAAGATCTAAGAAATTCCGTTGCTGACGTTTCAATCCGTCTATAGTCTCTTTTTAGATTTGCTCAAGCTATCGATCCATACAAGGGACAGCCCTTATTTGGAATATGTGGAGACAGCCATTATTTTGAATACTTTGGCTTTCAGTTTCGTTCGCAGTTTTACCTCTGAGTGGTCTTCTTATCGTCTCGCATATTATATAGTAATTGCTTATTAACTAGGTTTAAAAGTTAAAAAAATTAAAAAAATGAAGAAAGAATATTTAAATTGGTTTTCTAAAAAAATTATGAAAAAATCTGAAAAAAGAAATACCTTAAAATTGTACCAACAAATAATAAATAATATTTTCTCAAGTGAATGAAAATTTCGCCTCGTACTGGAAATAATTAAATTCAATTCAAGGAAAGAAGTCACACAATGACGAGAACACAACGAAAAGCGTGGGGCATTTTTGTACTGTCTTCATTCTTCTATGAGATTGATAATATTTGCTGTTATCCATTCTTTTCTATTTTTTACTGCTTTTCTGCTAACATTTTCTGCCGCTTTGTGTATGGCAGACTTAATTTATCTCCATCTTTCCTCTGCTAATATTATGGATGGTTGGTTGTTCTCTTATATTGCGCCTGTTTCTTTAGAATATTCGTTTTCAATGTTTTTGTTTTCCAGTTTATTTATTACCCAAGTAATCCTTTTCTCCATCTTTATTTGCTTAAATTTAAGGTGGCATTTCATCATTACCATATTGTGATCACTGTCAATGTCTGCCGAAGGATAACGTTTTGAGTATTTCCCTTGATTTCTGAAGTTTCTTTTATTAGATGTAGTTCATCTGTTGTCTTCTAACATCTCCTGGAGCTTTACATGTGCCTTCTTCGATTGTGGTGTTGAAATAATGTGTCGTTTACTATCAGTGTATGCCTTGAACAGAATTCTATTAGCCGATTGCCTCTCTCATTATTTTTTCCATGACCAAATTTTCTGACTATTCCTCCCTCTGCTCCTTCTCCCATGCTGGCATTCCAACTTCCCATGATTTTAAGATTCCCATCACCTTTAACACAATTTACTGCATTATTTAGCTCTTCGTAGACGTTCTCAACTACGTCATCCTCTTCTCCTGTAGTTAGAATATATACTTGTATTATCGCTGTATTCTTTGATTTGGATTCCAGTTTCACCAGTATTATTCTACTGTTGTATTGCACGTACCATTTTACTTCGCTCCCCATTTCCTTGTTTTCTTTGATTCCCACTTCTCCTACTCCCGGTCTGTCTTCCTCTGTGCCTATATGGATTACACGGTAATCTCCAGACCAGAAATCTCCTGCCTGTGGTCATCTCATCTCTGATATACCGAGAATATTTATCCCTCAGTTTCTCCATATCTCTAATAACAATAACTTTGTAATATTCCACACTGTTTTATGACTACTAAACAAGCCCGACCGGTTTCAATGTATACACATCATCATCAGTGTCAAAATACAGCGTACAGAGGTGGTGGCTTGATGTATATATATGCAGGGTACCACACGGGGAAGGAAGTCAGGAGCTCAATGTCATTAAACGTATCGCCTCACGGAATGGCTTCAGAGAGGACCTTATTGAAAAGTTGTAATTACATCATTTACGCAAAAAAGCCAGATCGAGTTCCACTCTCCTCACCCCCATTCCCCCGGACAAACTTAGGAGATGGTGCAAGCTACCATTCATCAACCAACTAAGTTACGAACTTAGCCGAGTGCTGCCTAAGGACAATTTTAAACTATCCTTTTATAATCCTGTGACTATCGGTAAACTCCTTTTTAACTCTAAAGATCACTATGACAATTTGGAGAGAAGCGGGGTGCACTCCCTGAAGTGTGATTCTCCCGGATGCAATTGTTTTTACGTCGGTCAAACTGGCCGCAAATTTTCAACAAGAATTTCCGAACGTTTAAAATGTTTTTTAAACCATGACAACAGCTCTGTGTTTGCTAATCATCTGTTTGACCACAGTCAAATTTCTAGTTTTATTCACAATATTTTATATTTTTGTGACAAAGGTGCCAAATTGGATTTTTTAGAAAATTTTGAAATTGTTTTAGCCTTTACAAAATCTAGTCATAGGGTTTTAAATGATTTTATTACGGAAAAATTGTCGCTCCTTTTTAATGTGCCTCTCCCTTCCTCTTTTAGCTCTTGACGCTGTTGGTTTTACATTTCCCTTGTCCTCGCTTTGTTAACCCCCGCCTCTCTACTATTATCCTCCCCCCTCCCAACCTCCTCCTTACTTCTTTCCCCGTGTGGTACCCTGTATATATGTATATCAAGCCACCACCTCTGTACGCTGTATTTTGTCTCTGATGATGATGAGTATACATTGAAACCTGTCAGGCTTGTTTACTAGTAATAAAACAGTGTGGAATATTACAAAGTTATTGTTATTATATCATGTCGAAATTCCACCAAGTCAACTTTTCAACTATCTTGTATCTCCATATCTATTTTTAGCTTTTCTTATTTACTACCTTGTAATAAAGGTCTGACATTCCACGTCGCTGCTTGTAGGTATGGTGTTTTTTTCGTTTTATGAGCTTTTGCAGTCCCCGCCCGGAGATCCGACAGGGGGACTATTTTACCTCCGGAAGATTTTACAAAAGCCGTAGTCATTGTGTACTGTTGATTCTTGGGATATCCTTAGATCTTTAATGCGGTGGTTTTCCCTTTCCTTCCACATCCTATGCCGTTGGCCTTCACTTAATGGTTCATCCACCTTTGGGAATGATTTCTCATTCCCAGGACAAAAGAGTGTCCCAGGCCAGCTGATGCTGGTGGGATACCTACCTTCTACCGGCCATCACTCGGTCCCTGTCTAATTTAGCCGTCATACTGTATGACGTTGCCCCCTTTCTACCTCGAGGAGGTGTAGATCAGGAGTTTACCTCCATCGGGGCCAGGACCTAAGCGGCTTTTCCTGATCCCTCCAGTGGGGGCGGCCGTATGGTCTAGACCAGTGGTTCCCAAAGCGGGCGCTACCGCACCCTGGGGGGCGTTGCTTTAATCTAGGGGGGCGAAAATAAACAAGGAGACGACAGGGGGGCGCTGGAGGCAGGGTATTCGCTGAATGGTAACCATAAGCGATTGTCTTTGGCAACCATCCTTTACTACGTTGAAATTACATTGTTCACCACCTTCTCCAGAGAAGTTTTTGTACAAACCCCACACTTTGTGTACTCACTTCACAATGTAATGCAAGACGTCTCATTTTGCATGTGCCAAATTACAGTTTTCCCAATACTGATAAGAAATCGATAAAAGAGATAAGAACTATGTGTGCACCGAAAGACGCATTATATCTTCACTCTTCTACTCCCTTCCATGTCTTATCCGCAATTATCAGTTGGCTGGCATGTAAGGGGAAGGCAAAGTACTGCGATTACACCCTTACCAGGCCTATACCAAAAGTGGAACACGTATGAGCGTAGCTAGTATGCATTGCATAAACAACAGAAGAAAGAAACAAAGACGGTTCAGTCAGATGTGGGCGATCTCGGACAGTTGGTCACGATGAGTTGGCCTTTGGGACGGACTCCTAATTATTTCAGCCTTTAATATAAAAATGATATAAATGTATTGCATTGACATATTAAAAATGTGGAGTGATTCTGAAAAAAAATCTCCAGACTTTAATTACAATAATACTTTCAGGCTACCCGAAATTTAAAAAACGCTTCCAGAAAAAATATTAAAAAATACTCGTGTCCAGGTCCAGATCATCGCAGGTAAGCAAAATAAATGCAAATTTTCAGACTTTTTAGTCTTTGTTATTGAAGTTATGGGATAAACATATAAGCAAACGAAGTAGTTGTGAAGATTTCGTGGCGTTTGGAATTATAAGGCTGCATTCTCGAAGTCAGACCTGAAGACGCCAGCTGTGACGCTGGCAAAACTGTCGTCAACAATGAGCAACATACGCGGCGGAAACACGAGAATGCAGCCTCATCGTTTGAAAATAGATTGTCTTAATGACTTTCATTATTGATATTAGCCATTTTCTTAAAACATTCCACCACTTAAAGATCAAATCCGCTTGTCATATAAACATTCAATTTTTTAACGTGAGTAAATTTTATTTTTAACAAAATTGAATAACTAAACCCATATTTCAGAAAAATAATGGCAGGCACTGAAACATCAAAGAAGAAATGTAGACAATATAAAGTGGATTATCTTAAGTATGGGTTTTTTGGAATCACCTAAGAACAAGCATATGCCGATATGCTTAATATGCGAAAAGGTATTTTCTAATGAAGCGATGAAACCTTCCGGACTAGATGAACACTTGACGAAGGCTCATCCTGACCAGGCGCAAAACAATTTAACATTTTTTTCAGTCTCTTCGTGGCGAATTGCTAAATCGTCCAACGCTGTCATGAATGTTGTGAAATAATTCAAAGCAAACCACTGACAGTTTTCGTGCATCATATAATATTTCAATTTCGACCCTCTAAACGCAGATACAATGTAAAAGCCGTTGAACGCACACCTAGGGTTGGGATAAAGCTGAAATCTTACTTATATTCGCTTATTTTGACCATTTTGAATTTAGATACAATTGGAAATCTGTTAAATACTACAGAAAAGATGTGGTAAAAATGCCAAAAAGGAAATTTGATACAAGATTATTTACCTATATTGATCATTTTATTGAATACTGTCGATAGCAATCGAAATATATCGATATATATCTCGCACACAATGTATTTGTTATGGATTCTATGGGTTATTCTATTACTATTGATGCGTTCTAGGTCTATATTCACCATATATCCATATGAGGTTCGGCTTCAACAATGCTATCGGTCGTCAAGGGGACAGCGTCCCAAAAACACTGACTTATTAGCAATTTTATGACTGTTTTCTCAAAATTTAAAGTAAATCACTGGGAAAACAAAAATCAATCGCAATAATAAGAATTTTCATTCATTTTCCTCTCCAATAGTCTTTGTGATGACTTTGTACGACCATTATTTTTAGTTTAAATACGAAGAAGAAAAAAGGTCTGCACGCCAGAAAAACGAAATTTACAAGTATTTCTTATGGAAAAAAATTTACTCGTCTGGAGTCAAACCGGAGATCATTAGGTAAACAAAAAGTAGCCATAAACATTTCGAGTGACATAATGAATCATGTTACAAATTTTTACGTCATTCCGTGCAGTGGTTTGGTAGTCCTAACTAACCGCACAATCACGCATGTCACATTTATAGATAAGAAGATTTAGCAATTACTGCTTTGTGGTCACCAATTCCGTACACTATTTAAACATGCTCCTCCCTATACACTTTCAGGTATGTTTGTCGCAAAAGATCTAAAAGCTTCTCTCCTCTCGTGGGTGTTCTTACTAATTGATGCAAAGAGTTTGATGTGAGAGTTTAGAGAAGAGTGTCGCACAACTCCTTATCTTTTCCGCCATTTTTGAAACTATAGTTCTCCAGTCTTTCGCGGAAAGTTGAAATTACCACCGATAATATTATCATACTCGTTATTTTTATTTATGAAATGCTTCACTTGTCTTTCTAACTGCAAAACTGCGTTTAAACTTGGATTGGGTGGCCTGTAATATGCGCATATAAAATTTTTTTCACGGGCACTTGATGGAACACCACACCCTCTCCCTCCTATGGCGCTACAGCCCAAGTTTGGGCCCTGGCCTCCTTCAACTTCTGCTTCCATGCTTTTCTGTCTGTTGCTGCTCTCCTCCAGAGTCGTAGTCCTAGGAGATCCCGTGTGTCAGCCTGTAAATTCATCTTCCCAGAGCTTACGTGGTCTTCCTGCTGGTCTTTTACCGTACATTCAGCTGTCTAACGTTCTCTTTAGTCCTATCACTAGAGATTCCGTGTGTCAGCCTGTACTTCATCTTCCCAGCGCTTCCCAGTGGTCTTTTACCGTACATTCGGCAGTGAAACGTTCGCTTTGGTATTCTTTTGTCATCCATTCTAGCCACATGCCCGGCCCACTGCAATCGCTGTAGTTGGAAGTCTTTTGACAGAGGGGGTTCTCTAAAAAAAGAAATCATATAATTCATGGTTGAATCTGATTCTCCAGATATTGTTTTCCCGAATGGGTCCTAAAATTTTTCTAAGCACTTTCCTTTCAAATCGATCAAGCACGCTTTTCATCTTCTCTGTCACACTCCATGCTTCACATCTGTAAGTTGCAATGGGTCTTATAATTGTCTTGTATATTTTAGCTTTCTCGATGGGCATTTATTGATCTAAGTACATGTGACATCGCAAAGTACGCTTTATTGGTCAGTGTTATTCTTCTCCGGACTTCTCCCTCTTTTGTGCCATCTGCGTTTAATTCCACCCCTTAGTATATAAATCGGTCCTCTGACTCAATGGGCTCATCTAGCACTATCTGTGAGCCCCTGTTCCCTCTTTTCTGTATTAGTATTTTTGTTTTTGGTATATTAATCTCTGGGCCAATGCTCTTAGCATGTTTTTTTTTATTGTAGATAGGTTTGCTGTGCCTCTACCGCCCTTCGGCCTATAACATTGATTGGATGGAACACCACACACTTTCTACATAATTTTCTGGAAATATTTGGCTCTACTTTGGATTCTAGCGATAGGTTATTGTCATTCCATTGTATGGACTAGTTGAGTGCTTGGAGGTGAAGAAACGACGCGCTCATGCCTACTCACCCTTTGATTATTTCGGCGACCGCGGGCGCGCATCGGAAATGGCGCCATTATTGTTACATCCAAAAAACACAGAAGGGGAGGAGAGGTTGTGTGCTTCCCTTCCCTCTCCTCCCGGGAAAAGGGAAGCGAGAGATAGAGAGAGAAAGAAGAAGGCTAGAAGGCTTTAATTTGCGCCTCCGAGCGATGAGCGGCCGGAAATGGCCGGAAGTGATCAGAAAATTACGAAAAATGGCGGCGTTGCCATGACGACGCCCGGCTGCTTCCCCCTCGTTCCACGGCGGCGGTAACAACACCTCAATGGCCTCTGCTTCAACGGTTAACGCGAGCGGAAAAAGAACCGAAAGGGGACAATTAGTGGTTAAGCATTTAAAGACACTCCCGGCGGGACGAACCCACACATTTGGTTCCCCTCACTAATTTTCCCGAGGAAATTGAAAATTTTGCACCGAACAACACGGAAGAGGAACATATGCGTTCATAAGGGAACGCGGAGAGATATAGGTGGGAGCCCGTGGACGACGAGGTTCTCGGCCTCGGACAAAATGTGAATTGGACGCGGTGATGAACAGTACCTATACTTAATGAAATAATTTCCTTTGTTTTTTTTGGCCGCGACGCTGAGACGGTGGTTACGATTTCCGAGGGAATTCCATGGGACGGCCTTAATGGCCTTGGTCAGACGGGCGTCACTATGCAAAAGGCAAATCTTTTCGATCCATCGTCCGGGGTTTTCAAACCCTAATAATGATGTCTTATTCCGCTGATTAAGTTCGCTGTTCGGGTTGAGCTCAAATATAGTATAGATTTAGTCTACACTTTTTTTTCAAATGGAAGGGGTAAAAAAATAACAACCCAAGAGTTTGAAGGGCTAGCGATGATGGCCAGTACAGGTCCAGCGAAAACTTGGCAATTGATTTTTCCGGGTTCAAAATGGTGGTGAATCGCGTAATTTGTTCAATATTTAGCCTATTTTTTTGGCCGCAAAATGTCTCAGAAATTAGTTAGGATTGAGTCGGCGACTTTTCGGCGGAGTTATGCATTAAAATTCCTTTGTACACATCGTTATAACTCATATAGTGCTGGACTATCCAAACGGGCTATCCTATAAAATATCTTGGAATTACCATAAATTCTAATATATCGTGAGATTGCACTTACAAATCACATGTGACACAGCATTAAAAAGACTAGGTTTTGTTAAGCGTATAATATGATGGTTCTCGGATGAAAAAGTCAAAGGGAGATGCTACTTCGCTATGGTTAGGCCACACCTCGAATACGCCGCGAGCATTTTGGACCCTGGTCATAAAAATGTAACCAAAAAAATTAAGAAAATACAAAGGAAAGCAGAGCGCTTCGTTAAAAATTGCTATGAGCGTACATATAGTGTCTCACAACTTTTAGAGGAATTAAGGTTGGAGCCCTTAGAGGCTCGGAGCCTACACGCTACGCTTAGGTTACTTGAGAAATTCAGAACTGATATTTTTCAGAGCGACACAGAGAATATTATCATGACTCCTCACTACATATTTAGGTCTGACAGATGCGATAAAATAAGAGAGATACACGGCCGAACAGATGGGTACAGAAACTCATTCTTTCCGCGCACAATAAGCGACCTCAATAAATATTGAGCTCCTCTAAATACACTCCTATAATACATGTCACCATTTCATCTCAAAAACTTACACCTTTAAACGGCTGGTGACCTAGCACCCCCTGCCACACGCCCATGCGGCGGCTCGCAGGGTATTATGTAGATGCATGCTATTGGAAAGAGCGAGGATAAAAGAGCGCTACACTTGGCCTCACGGGAAACAATGTCGTCATCATGAAGTGGAGGAGAGTGCTGAGATTTAGAGTGAAGCAACGAGGAACCAGTCCACAAATCGCCTTATTACCAGTATAACATGAATTCAGGTCGATCCAAAATCGCGCCAGGGGATTTTGAGTGGATTCCTTTAGAAGCGTAAAACAGAACATTCTGAGGATATAACAACTCAAAAAACTGAATGCATGCATATGTAAATGTTTTAACTATTGGAGTATTGAAAAAACGTCAAATTTTCAATTAAAGGGAAACGGTCCAAAAATCTCCGAAGTAAAATTGAGTCCGAGGAGAAAGAGATTGCAGAATGAAATTGAAACGGATCCTGAATCTTTAAGAGTCTGGAATGTCGTCCAAAGGAGTGGAAGTCCAAAAGTCAACTCGAAGCGAGTCGATGCCCTCGGTAACTGCGCTGGCAGAGGAAGTTGACAGTGAATTCATTTCAACTTATGCACATATTCACCTCTTAAGAAAGTTTTGCGCCGTCCGCGACGGTAACACGGGCGTTAACGTTATATAACTTCTTAGCCGACACATCTGTTCATCTACAAGTTTTTACCTCGAAGGTCCTCATTATCGGCCAAACTATGTACGAAGTGTAATTGCGGGTTTTAATCATGATTAGACCTATTTTCGGTTCATAGAGGCTGCCTCGCTTCTCAGCAAGCGAATCAATCATTATTGTTTCTGTCGTGTGTGTCGTTAGGGACTTTCTTGGTCATCTACGTTGTTTACCTCGTGATGGTCACTCGATGATGGAGCGGTACCTTATTTTAGCCCATTTTTAAAAATGTAATCTATCGATATTCTCTTTTTCTGCTCCTTGCCCTTCCTCGCGACCATTAGAGTAAACTCCCAGCATAATCCAAATTTCATTTTAACGCCCGCAAAAAATGTGTAGGTACCCTCATCAAATCCTATTCTAGAGGTCAGTATTTTTAATTTTTACTTTTTATTTTGTAAACCCTTCTCATTCCAGCGCACGCACAAATAATTGATTTTCTCTAATTGGTTTTTGGCCACTGTCTCCTTCTCCGTGCCATATATGTATACGTAATATCTCTCCGCGGACTATTGCTGCTTGAATTCACTTCTCCATTTTAGTTTTGGAAGCACGTTCCTTTCCATACATTCTCCGTTCCTCTAGAAGGCTGCTCCGGTCGTTTACATTCACATTTTAAGTACGTACACTTTAACCCTCTTTACACGACACTTGAGCCCGCACGAGACCTTGAATTCTAGCCGGTATTTGACAATGCGGACGGAATAAAATATGATTTGAGTTGTCCAGTAAGGTTATCTAGGATCATTGAACTTGTACCGGCGGGTAAGCAGTATTTTCATTCATAAATTATTCCACATCTTTTATGCATGGCAATCAACCAATATATGACGTCAGACGACCAAAATGTCTCAAATTACCGATGGGCACTTTCTCCCATTTTTATCACATTACCAGTCAATTGATGATAACGGCAGGGATGCAGATAGGTTTTGATTTTTAGAAGTGAAGATCACTCGGCAACTGTAAAGTTTTGTGATTGGCCTAAAGTTTCTAAATCGTGCTGGGTGCTAGCAGCGAATCAGTACCGCGCCAATCACGAAATCACGAGAAGCAACGATGGGTCATGCTCATTATTCAGCATGCTGGTCCAGTGGTCCACTGGACACCGGAGAGCTATTATAATAGAAATATCATCTTAGAAATCCTGCTGGGTTAAGTGGTGTGGGCTTTACATCCTTTCCCATCGTACGTGGTGGAACATTCTAATAATTTTAGTTCGGGCACCTTCTCTTTTAGAATCCATTAACTAATTGAGTTTCATTTAAGTTTATTTGGACTAGTTCGTTTTCCTAACTCCACATGCTTTTGCCTTTTTACCCAATTAGAAATACTTTCTCCTCCCTTAACTATTCCCCCATATCCAACCATTTTATTTTCCGACATCCTGCTCAAATCTTGTCATTAATGGGCCGGCTCTCTTTGTCCAAAGGAAGTAGCTTCCATCTATGTTAAGCCTCTAATGGTATCCAAGTATTTTTGGGCCCGTTCTCCTGATATCCTTTCAGCACTTAACTGAGTCTTCTGGTCAATCACAAATGGTTTATTCTTCTCTTCTATGAATTGGATAAGCTGCCTTACAGTTAAACTATGCCCCATTTGCAGATTTAAATTACACTTGCCACATTCCTCACTCTTACCTACTACAGAAGTGTGGTATGAATTACACTCAAATTCTGGTAGTACCTTCTTAGTGGTCATAGTTTATAGTTGCAAACACTTTTGTATTTATCTAGAAGAATTAAATTGTTATTCTCCGTTGTAGTAGTTGCATTCAATGACATCCAGATGTGTCCAACTCTTTCTCTTCTCATTCTACCGTGTCACCGAAAATGAGCAGTTTCGACGAAATAATAGTATTATCTGTTCTCTATCATTTCTTGATACAACATGGCGTAATGATCTTTTGAATAGTATTAAAAACAATGACCAAAGTTAACTCACATTGAGACATCGATTTTTAATGAGTTAAGTATTATAGTGGGCTTAAGCCGACGGTGAGTGGGCCGTCTTCGCGAGAGGGGGTGATGGAAGTTTGTGCATTGTTTTTGCGCCTCACCGCCAGCTGAAGCCCACTTAAATGCATCTAAGTACATCTACATACTATACCGCGAGCCGCCGCATGGACGTGTGGAAGGGGATGGTAGGTCACCAGCCGTGTAGAGATATAAGTTTTTGGGAGGTTGTAGCATTTTTTTTAGCATAACCCCCCCATTTATTTCCTCTTTGGACAATTTATCCTCTGCGGACTATTTATCCTCCGGACTTAGCCGAAGGACATCTGTCGCGCCAACGACGATCGCGAACTCCAGCCATCTCCGCGACTCAGCATCTCCTGCCAGCCATTCCTGCCTGCCAAGTCCAGCCGTCACGTCCAACCGCCAAGTCCAACCGCCACGTCCCCTCTCCAGGTCCTCTCTCGTTTATATAGCAGTTGGAGATGGAAGACTACGAGGATGTGCTAAGGCAGAAGTGCTGGGCACAAAGGCAAAAAACAGAAATCCGCGATCGGAGATGAAAAGTAGTTCCTAATCTCCAATGGCAATCCTACACCGCATGTGTTCCCATTCCACAAAATTACCTCCCCTCAAAGGCTGCCAATCACCTGTTCCCCCTTATTCCCCCTAGCAACTTTCCCTTTTGACCTTGCCGAAAACTTCCCCTCCGAGGTAACAAATCGCCTCTTTTCCTCTGCTCACCCTTTCCGCTCTCCCACCGTCTGAACTTCCCCTCCTTCGACGGAAACCGCTAATCGGTCTCTTTTGATATAGACCGTGGTCTTGAGAGGTTCTACTCTCGCTGTCTCGTATAGTTGGTGATTGATTTTGAAACTTAGACGTCAAAGCACAGGTTGGCTGACCCTTACTTTGTATGTACGTGTTAAGTTGCTGAAATATATTATCTTTTATTTGGTGGTAATTTTATATACTTGATTGTTCCCGATTCCTCTTGTTTCTCTCACTAGTATTTTGGGAAGAATTTGTTTTTAGGGCATTCTCGGAGAGACACATCTACGACTCTCCCCTCGATTACTTCAAGGTGAAATGGTGACGTGCATTATGGGAGTGTAATTAGTGGAGCTCAGTTTTTCTTATGGCTGCTTATTGTGCGCGGAAAGAACGAGATTTTGTACCTGTCTGTTCGGCAGTGAATCTCTCTTATTTATCGCATCTGTCAGACCTAGGAATGTAGTGAGGAGTCATGATAATATTCTCTGCGTCGCTCTGAAACACACCAGTTCTGAATATCTCAAGAAGCCTAACCCTAGCGTGCAGCCTCCGAGTCTCTAGGGACTCCCACATCAATCTCTCTAAAAATTGTGTAACACTATATGTACGTTCGTAGCAGTTTTTAACGAAGCGTACTGCTTTTCTTTGTATTTTGTTAATTTTTTTGGTTAAATCTTTACGACCAGGGTCCCAAATGTTTGCGGCGTATTCAAGGTGTGGCCTAACCAGAGCGAAGTAACATCTCTTTTACTTTTTCATCAGAGGACCTTCCTATTATACGGTAAACAAAACCTAGTTTCTTTATTACTGAGCCGCATATGTTT
Organism: Ceriagrion tenellum; assembly: GCA_963169105.1. NCBI lineage: Eukaryota > Metazoa > Arthropoda > Insecta > Odonata > Coenagrionidae > Ceriagrion > Ceriagrion tenellum. The sequence goes on along the minus strand of OY720642.1, from coordinate 134,696,589 downwards.
TGTGTGTATGTTCCCTACGATATATTTGAAGTTAAGGCAATTCCAAGATATTTTACTGTATTTGAAGATTTTATGTTTACTCCACCCACAGTGTAGGTATGGTGTTTGTGTGAACTGAAACCCTAACCCCCACTCCTGGTACCACGAATGAAATTTGATAAGGTCAGATGACAGAACTTCTAAGTCCGCGTCTTCACCTATTTCACGGTAGATTACTGTATCGTCAGCAAATAATATAAGTTTACTGCTAACTCGAGAACTTAGGTCATTAATATAAATAATGAATAAACGAGGGCCAATCACGCTTCCTTGAGGAACACCGGATGTGACATTCACCATATCAGAGCTAAAACCGTCAATAACTACTTTTTGTTTTCGATCATTGAGAAAGTCACTTATCCAATTCACTATTTTTGTATTAACTCCGCATTAATACAATTCATAAATGAGTTTTTTGTGAGGAACCTTGTGGATTGCCTTCTTAAAATCGAGGAATATCGCGTCGATTTGCTAATTCGATTCACCTGATTTTAGGATATCATGAAGGAAGAGCGCAAGCTGTTTCGCAGGACCTGCCCTTACGGAAGCTATGCTGACTGCTGTGTAGAAAGTTACGATGATCCAGGAATGCCATAATATTGCTAAGGACAATTTGTTAGACGATTTTGCATAAAAGTGGTGTTAGTCATATACGCCGGTAATTTCCTGGGTCACTTCTATTTCCTTTGTTAAATATCGGAGTGACGTTGCCCATTTTCGAGTCATGGGGCACCTTGCCTTCGGGTAATGATTTGTTAAATATAATTTCTAAGAATGGTGCAATCTGTGGCGATAACTCCTTGAGCACGTGTGTAGGTATTCCTTCTGGACCTGGGGACTTGTTACTTTGAAACGGAATCTACTGTTATTTTCAAAGTCGTCAAAATTACTTTATGATCACTTTTGCCTTCGAGGATATCGACGTGTTTAATCATTGTAAAGTGACTGAGAAGTAAAAGGTCAAATTTTTTATTACCTCTCGTAGGTTCGTTCACAACTTGAGTAATAGAGTGGTTTGGAAGTGTATTAAGTAAGGCCTCAATTATGTCATGTTTCCTTGAACTTGTTTCAACCCTATTGGTTTTTCAATTCATAGCCAGGAGCTTGAAATCTCCACCGATAATGATTTTCTCGCTTTTGTTATCTCTCGAGGTAGATGATGATAACTGAGTTCTAATTTGTAAAAAACGTCTATTTTGGAATATTTTGGAATAGTCTGTAAAATGAACATATATGCATATTTATATTGTTTTGTTGCTTAATAATACACCATACGCTCTCTATTTCACTGTCGTCTACTTCATCTACATCTACGTGATACCCTGTGAGCCACCACGAGGGTGTGTGGCAGGGGGTGAAGATCATCAAACATGCACTATTGACATGCAAGTAGGATATTTAAGGGAGACATGCTAGATAATAGGGTCACATGCAGCTAGATGGTTAGTATCTACATAATAAGAAAGGGATTACTTGCATCATGCACTACAGACTACTCTAACTATATTTCACCTACATATCCCTTTGCTACGCTGCCTATTGTTTTCTCTTATGGTACGCGGGAAAAATGACATTTTAAATCTATCGGTACGACAATCTATCTCTCTAATCTTGTTAATATGATCAAACCTAGCATAATACGCAGGGGTTCTTAATATATATCTAACGTCATCTGTGAACAAATCGGTTTCGAATTTACTTAAAAGGTTTAACCTAAAATTTAACCTGCTAATTCTGATAGTAATTCCCATCCTAGTTCTTCTATTAAATTCGTAACACTTATACAATTATCATAACGGCCTTTAACAAACCTAGCAGATCTCCTTTGCACGCGCTCTAATTCTTTGATCATACCTTCCTCTTACGGATCCCATATACTAGCGGCATATTCTAAATGAGGCCTGACGAGTGAAAATAGCTTCTTTCTCTTACTCTCTCATCGCATTTGCCTAGAACCCTTTTTACGAATCCTAATCTACGGTTTGCTACACTAGTTATTTCCCTGATGTGTTTCCCCCATGATATGTCCTCAGTGATGGTGACGCCTAAGTATTTAATTGAATCTACGTTACATATTTTATTTTCTTTGATGCAATATTTATTCCGGGGAAAGCCATTCTTTTTCCAAAAATTCATAATCGCGTATTTCTTCAAATTTAATTCTAGTTGCCATCTATCACACCAATCATCAATCGCATCTAAATCCATAGCTAAAGACTGTCTGTTCTGTGTGTTCGGTACTATTCAAATGCGATTTAACTGCTAAAAGTACTCCGCCGCCAGTCCTATCTGATCTATCACATCTATAGATTTTATATCCAAATGGAAAAACTTCGCTACTATTTTAAATAGCGCTACTACAAATACTTGTTTCCTCAAGTACATGCAAACGGTTCAATTTCAACAGATTCAGGCGAGATATCGTGGAAGTTTGTCATATTAAAACAAAAACAAAAATTGCACTATTCCACTAGGTATTTTAATGTATACGACGCGTTTCAGCTTACAGAGCCATAGATGGAGTCATAGTGTGCAATTGCTGTTTCCGTTTTAAGCTAACGGTTCATTTTTAATCAGTTTCCAAACTCGAGTTTACGTAATTTTTCTGCCGACTGCAGGGCCAACGACGGGTGAAACTCACTCTTAAGACCTAAGAGAGCTGACTGTAGTTTCTTTCATTGTGCGCCTCGTGCTTTTCGAGAAAGATTTGGCTCCCAAAATATTATACAGCTTGGGTTTAGCTGGCTGTTCTCTAAGTATTCACCTGGATTAGAGCCTTGGCCGCCATGATGCCTGTTCCCAAGTGGTCGACTGCCAGGCTTATGAGGTGTCCAACAATTCATTAGGTATTAGGGAACTATATTCATCCATTAAGTCATTAATAAACATTTATTCTGGAAAAAAGACCAATTCTTACTCTTTATAATATCATAATCAGAGACCTAATAACCAAATGGAATTGGCTCATCACATTTTTTTTCTTACACGTTAACAATAGGCATTCGCCGAGACGAAGGAAAAAGTTAAGGTTAATTAGTTGCATGTTGGTGGCGGGAAATATTTAAAATTTTCAGCGCCCTATAGGAAAGATTTATTTCACTTCGTTCTATCCATCATATTTTTTTAAATATAGGAGGATACTTTCACAGTTCTATTATTTTTCAACATTTATATCTCTTAAGCAACGGAAGCTAAAACTTTTTGCACAATATTTTCCTTATAAATTGCCCACTCAATTTTTTCACACGCAATTACAGCGGAGAGGGAATTTTGACTCTATTTTGGACGAATTTAATTATTTACACTCACGTCCCTCGAGCTCTCAGATTCAATATTATAATAAAATACAACCTCGACGCTCGTGCGAATTCGCATTTTATCGGGTAAATTATGTTTTTTGACGTCTGAAATGTTAATTGACTCGCTGCAACTCGTTATCCATTCTCCACGTCCGTTGGTTTTCGAATAATTACCCAACTTCCGCCGAAAAGCTAGCATTTACACCCATTGGGTGTTAAATTACTTCAATTTGGTGGCGCATTCGCATAATTTAAGGTCCAAGACTTCCGAAAGAGCGGTGGGCGGGAAAACTCCACGAATAAAGGCTGTCGAAACGACGCTGATAGGACACGGATACACACCCATACACACACACACACTCTCTTCACAGAGTTTACCCACACGACAGGTGAGAATAAGTTTTTTTCCCAAGAAATTTGACTTTCATCTACATCTACGTCATACCCTGCAAGCCACCCAAAGGGTGCGTGGCAGGGGGTGCTTCCACACCAGGCATGCATGAATTATACGGCAGAACACCGAAACTAGATTGAAACCAGCGTACCACACGTGCAACGCGCCAATTAAAATCTACTAACTAATAGACATTCTATCGTCAATCGTTCCAATAAGCAAGGGGTACAAGGACTACTACTACAGATTCAAAATATCATGCATAAATAAGAACATCAATATTTGCATCATGCATAAATAAGAACGTAAAATATATAGAGAAAGAGATCTACAATCTAGCTAATGTCACTATTCGCGCTATTCATTACGACGATCACAGCTGTTATGGTCCCGAATGGTACGCGGAAAAAATGACATTTTATACCTATCGGTTCTACAATCTAGCTCTCTAATTTTATTGGCGCGATCTAATCTGCCGTAGTACGAAGGGGTTAATAGTATGTTTTTCACGTCGTCAGAGAAATGATTTTCCTGAAATTTAGTTAGGAGGTTAAGCCTATAATTTAATCTACGCTGTGACAGTGATTCCCATCCCAATTCTTCTAACAATCCAGATACACTAGCAAACTTATCGTAACATCGTTTCACAAACCTAGCCCCTCTTCGCTGTACGCGATCTAACTATGATATCAACCCCGCTTCACATGGATCCCATACACTAACAGCATATTCCAGATGAGGCCTAACGATTAAAAAATAACAACGTTCTTTCACTTTCTCATCACATTTTCCGAGTACTCTCTTGATAAAGCCTAGATTCCTGTATGCTTGACCGCATATTTCCCTAATATGTTTTCCCCAAGATAGGTCGTGAGTAATTGTGACCCCTAAGTACCTAACAGACTCGGCGTGAATAATTTCCGTATTATTAATTCTGTAAACCCTACCTGGAATATTTTTCTTTTTCCAAAAGCTGACTGCTACGCACTTTTTTATGTTTAGTTCCATCTGCCACTTTTCGCACCAAGCATGAATAGCAAGTAGGTCGATTGTTAACGAGTCGCTATCTTCGGCATTGTTTATATCCCTATACACAACCGCGGCGTCTGCGAAGAGTCTAAGCTTACTTTTAACGACGTTGCTAATATCATTTATGTACAAGAGAAATAAAAGTGGACCAATGGCACTTCCCTGAGGAACACCCGATGTAACGCTGTGTTTGACATGATACCGTCTATGACAACCCTTTGTTCCCGCCCATGTAAGAATTGATTAATCCAACTAATAATGTTTTTATTTATTCCGTATGATTCTAGTTTTGAGAGTAACTTAACGTGAGGTACCTTATCGAAAGCTTTCTTAAAATCGAGGAATATCGCGTCAACTTGAACATTATTTTCACCCGAGAGCAAGATGTCATGAACGAAGAGGGCCAATTGGGTTTCGCAAGATCTACCTTTCGAAATCCGTGTTGGTTATTTATTAATAATTCCTCCCTAGCTAAATGACTCATAATGGAGCTTACGATTATGTGTTCAAGTACCTTATACGAAATGTATGTGAGAGAAATAGGCCCATAGTTACTAGGGTCTTCCCTGTCGCCGCTTTTGAATATAGGTGTGACATTTGCTAATCTCCAGTCCTTAGGCAGTACGTGATCTACTAAAGATTTGGTAAATATTAATTCTAAGTAAGGCGCTATGAGGCCAATGTTTTATATACGCGAGCAGGTATTTGATCTGGACCGGGAGATTTGTTGGGGTTGATATTTTTTAGCTGACGTTCTATGCCGCGACAATTTATAATAATTTCAGGCATAATAATTTGGGAACGAACAGGCTGCGGATCGAAAAGATGAGGTGTATAAGTATTGAAAATGCTTGTTGAAAATGACTGTTGGTTAGCTTTTCCCCTTTGATATTCTTAAGCGTGTGTACTGTTGATTTATTTCCTAACATACGACCAAAATGCCTTGGGATTATCGTTCAATTGTTCTCCCAGTATTTACTTTTGAAATCAGCTAACGCCCTTCGGCACGCTTTTTTTGCTAAGAGTTTAGATATTTTGTAATTTTCGGTGACTGTGTATAGTTCTTCGGAGGATTTGTTAATTTTTGCTCTTTTTAACCTAGCATGACATGTTCTCTGGTGCTCTAATGTTTTTCTAACCTCCGCGTTATACCACCTAGGCTCTGCTTTGGCTCTTTTCCATTTACTTGGTATGTATTTGCTAACTACTGATCGTGTAACGTTGAGGAAAGTATTCCACAAGACCTCAGTATTACTGTTGATACTTATTTTTTGAAAATTAGTAAATGACTTTTGCAACTCTCGTTTCATACCTTCGTAGTCAGCCTTATTAAACAAGTAGATTTTTCTTTGTGGATTATGTTTCTTGATCATGCTCACGGAAAAATTAGCTTTAACTATCTTTGGTCGCTTATTCCGTACCTATGTTTACAACCATGTGTGGAATATTTGTCGTTAAAAGATCAAGTGTATTTTTCCCTCTAGTTGGAGCAGTGACTAATTGATGTAGTGAGTGAGATGTGAATGTATACAGGAGTGACTCACAAAGGTCTTTGTCTTTCCCCCCAGTGATTAAACTGTACGTGTCCCAGTCTATGGACGGGAGATTGAAATCCCCACCGATTATAATATGACAGTCGTTCTTTTGAATGGTTAACTTACTGAGTTGACTTTCGAGTCCTAATATTGAGCTTACATGGGTATGTGGTGGTCTATAATATGCGTACACATAGATTGTTTTTGCTTTAGGATTTTGAATGGAGCACCATACGCTTTCTACCTGGTCGTAGAAAAATGACTCTACTCCTACTAATATAACAATCCTTCACTGCAATAAAAACTCCTCCCCCGGTTCTTTCGACTCTATCTTTTCTATAAACTGTGAAATTTTTCGGGAATCCTTCATTATCTGCGATTTCGTTACACAACCAACTTTCCGTCCCTATAATTAAGTCTGCGTCAGTAGTTTCAATTAGATGGTAGAAGTCAGCTACTTTATTTCTTAAGCTACGGCAGTTTACTACCAGGACAGAAAAGGATTTATCACTGAGCGTATTTCCGGAAAGTGTATTTTCATTACAACTAGCTTTCTTAGGTATATTCCAAGTTAAATTACTGCTATTTTTTGAAACTGGCCTCTTACTGTTCTCGTTAGACTTAACATTTTCTTGGATATTATTTCTATTAATTTTTTTTTCGCTATGGTACCTGATTCGACCCACTAGCTAACCTACTTTCTGCCCTACCCTCTATCCTAAAAAATGTCTACAGTGATCGAGTAGGCTACTCGCTACACAGCTAGCTGCCTCGGCCGTGTAATGGACACCAGAACGGTTCAGAGGGGTCCGACATGATCGGATTGCCGGCCGAAGGTCGACGAAGGAGGCTCCAATTTCCGTGCAGAAGCGACGCAGCCTCTGGTTTATGCCCACATAGAAGAACTCGAAAGTTTAAATTTCCAATCAAAACACCGTCGCTTGTACTACATGGGTCTCTAACACATTTATCCATAAATACATTTAACAGCCATGGAGACATTACGCATCCTTGCTTTACACCCCGATTTATTACACATCAATCACTCAGAGCTCCGTTGACTCTTACACTTGCCTTACTATGGTCATACATCGCCATCATAACATTCAATAACTGCCCATTCACTCCATAGTCTCTCAAAACCTTCCACAACTTCTTTCTATTTACTCTGCCATATGCCTTCTCTAAATCGACAAACGCACAGTACACTTTCTTTCGGACACTCATACATGTTTCTATCACTTGCTGAAGTGCACAAAGCTGGTCACTACATCCTCTCCCAGGCATAAACCCACACTGCACACCCCATATTCTGTCGGGAGTAATATTCCTCACTCTTTCGATTAATATTTTACTGAACACTTTTCCCGGGATACTCAATAAACTAATGGCCCGATAATTATTACATTCGGTCTTTCCTCTCTTCCCAATGTACAACGGAACGATGATAGCATTCTTCCAATCCGCTGGAACAACAGGAACCTGTAAAATCAATGGTTGGCGAATTCACTTTGTGGAAATTACGATTCATGTTAACCCTTTGAGTGCGGAATGACGTGAAATCACTTCATGGTTGTCTATGCGCTAGTGCTGATGACGTGATATCACGTCAAGGGTAACGTTAGTGTTCCAGCTCTCATTAATGAACTTTCAATGGGCCCCCTAGTCAAAGCTGGAATGCTTACGGTACCCATGACGTGATATCACGTCATTCCGCACTCAAAGTGTTAAGAATGTAACCACTTGGTTTTTTTCCACCAATATATTTAAACCAAAATCTACCGGTTTCGGCCTTTTCAGGCCATTATCAACATTACAGAATAAAAACCCCAAAAAGACGGCACAGCTGTTATATGAAATCTCAAATTAACAAATCCTCCGAAGAACTATACACAGTCACCGAAAATTACAAAATATCTAAACTCTTAGCAAAAAAAGCGTGCCGAAGGGCGTTAGCTGATTTCAAAAGTAAATACTGGGAGAACAATTGAACGATAATCCCAAGGCATTTTGGTCGTATGTTAGGGACACTCAAGGAAATAAATCAACAGTACACACGCTTAAGAATATCAAAGGGGAAAAGATAACCAACAGTCTACAAAAAGCCAATTCGTTAAACTCATTCTTCAAAAGCATTTTCAGTACTTATACACCACATCTTTTCGATCCGCAGCCAGTTCGTTCCCAAACATGTATGCCTGAAATTATTATAAATTGTCGCGGCATAGAACAGCAGCTAAAAAATATTAACCCCAACAAATCCCCCGGTCCAGATCAAATACCTGCTCGCGTATATAAAACAATGGCATCAGACATAGCGCCTTACTTAGAATTAATATTTACCAAATCTTTAGTAGATCATGTAGTGCCTAAGGACTGGAGAGTAGCAAATGTCACACCTATATTCAAAAGCGGCGACAGGGAAGACCCTAGTAACTATAGGCCTATTTCTCTCACATCCATTTCCTGTAAGGTATTTGAACACATAATCGTAAGCTCCATTATGAGTCATTTAGATAGGGAGGCATTGTTAATAAATAACCAGCACGGATTTCGAAAGGGTAGATCTTGCGAAACCCAATTGGCCCTCTTCGTTCATGACATCTTGCTCTCGGGTGAAAATAATGTCCAAGTTGACGCGATATTCCTCGATTTTAGGAAAGCTTTTGATAAGGTACCTCACGTTAAGTTGCTCTCAAAACTAGAAGCATATGGAATAGATAAAAACATTATTAGTTGGATTAATCAATTCTTACATGGGCGGGAACAAAGGGTTGTCATAGACGGTATCATGTCAAACACAGTTAGCGTTACATCGGGTGTTCCTCAGGGAAGTGTAATTGGTCCACTTTTATTTCTCTTGTACATTAATGATATTAGTAACGTCGTTAAAAGTAAGCTTAGACTCTTCGCAGACGATGCGGTTGTGTATAGGGATATTAACAATTCCGAAGATAGCGACTCGTTAACAATCGACCTACTTGCTATTCATGCTTGGTGCGAAAAGTGGCAGATGGAACTAAACATAAAAAAGTTCGTAGCACTCAGCTTTTGGAAAAAGAAAAATTGGCCAGTTAGGGCTTACAGAATTAAAAATACAGAAATTATTCACGCCGAGTCTGTTAAGTACTTAGGAGTCACAATTAGTCACGACCTATCTTGGGGAAAACATATTAGGGAAATATGCGGTCAAGCATATAGGAAGCTAGGCTTTATCAAGAGAGTACTCGGAAAATGTGATGAGAAAGTGAAAGAACGTTGTTATTTTTCAATCGTTAGGCCTCATCTGGAATATGCTGTTAGTGTATGGGATCCATACGAAACGGGGTTGATATCAGAGTTAGATCGCGTCCAGCGAAGAGGAGCTAGGTTTGTGAAACGATGCTACGATAAGTTGGCTAGTGTGTCTGGACTGTTAGAAGAATTAGGATGGGAATCGCTATCACAGCGTAGATTAAATTATAGGCTTAACCTCCTAAATAAATTTCAGGAAAATCATTTTACTGACGACGTAAAAAACATACTATTAACCCCTTCGTACTACGGCAGATTAGATCGCGCCAATAAAATTAGAGAGCTAGATTGTAGAACCGATAGGTATAAAATGTCATTTTTTCCGCGTACCATTCGGGACCATAACAGCTGTGATCGTCGTCATGAATAGTTCGAGTATTGACAATAGGCAGGCAGTTAATCTTTCTCATTATATTCTCCTCTTTCTTATTTATGCATGATGTAAATATTGGTGTTCTTATTTATGCATGATATTTTGAATCTGTAGTAGTAGTCTTTGTATCCCTTGCATGTTAGAACGATTGGAGATAGAATGTTTCTTGGGTATTAGATTTGTAATTGGCGCTTTGCATGTGTGGTACGCGGGCTTTAATGTAATGTCGGTATTCTACCATATCATTCATGCATGCCTGGTGCGAAAGCACCCCCTGCCACACACCCTTTGGGTGGCTTGCAGGGTATGACGTAGATGTAGATGAAGGAGAGGGAAGTGTTTGAAATAAGGGGGGGGGGGAATGAGTGGTGATTGGGCAAAACTGCAGGGGAAGGAACAAACAGGTGGTGTCGTCAGGCTCAAGGACTACGGGGATGGAGGTGAGGCACAGAGAACAAGGGTGAGAGGCGGTTGAAGGGATTATGTCATTGAAGTAGTCTCCCCCCGTGCACTCTGTGATAATATAGAATTTCAAAATTTTCCAGCAAGTCCAACTTCCCCCCCGCCCCCTTTCACAAACATGCAACAGCCTCGAGGCAAAGTTGGATCTATGACCCTCATCAATCAATGCCCTGAAAAGGCCGAAACCGGTAGATTTGTGGTTTAAATATATTGGTGGAAAAAAAAAGTGGTTTCATTCTTAACAGAAACCTGTAAGCATAAATTGTATAGTTCACGCAGCCTACAAATTAGTAATTTACACCCACACTTCAACATTTCACTGGATATCCCATCTCTGCCTGCAGCCTTCCCATTTTTCAATACTCTCACAGCCCTTGTGACCTCCTTCTCACTGATGTCCTTTTCCATCCTCACATTCTCACATACCACTTCACAAGGCTCATCCTCAACGCCTACAATATTATCGTATAATTTTTCAAAATACTCCCTCCAGTAGTCCCTGATATTGCTCTCGTCCCACATGATCTCTCCACTTTTGTTCTTTACCGCATTCATTCCCCTACCTTCACCACTCTTAGCCCACTTCCAAAACAGCTTTTTATTACCTTCAAAAACACTCTGCATTTTGTTATTTTCATCCGCACGCATTCTTTCTTTCCTCTCTTTCACAACGATTTTGCATTCATTCTTTTTCTCTCTGTAAATCTCACATGCCTTAGTACGCTCTTCCTCAGATTTGGCAGCAATCATATTCTTGTACGCCTCTTTCTTTTCTCTGACTGCAATTTTCACTTCTTTAGTCCACCAAGCATCACCTTTCGTTCTTCCTACCACTCCTTTTCCACATACACTTTCAGCACATTCCATTATCACTCCTTTTAAACACTCCCACGCATCATTTACGTTCTCGTTTCTGATATGCTCGTCCCATTCTCTCTGCTTCAACGATAGAGCATCCTCAAACATGCAACCATACCGCATTCTTACCTCGCTGTCTAGCAACCTTTCCACTTTTACTCTCAACTGCTTTCACCCACCCACCCACTTTCTGCTCAGATTCACTTTGAAGAGTACCAAATAGTGGTCTGTGCCACACTCAGCACCCCTCATCACTCGCGTGTCCCACACTTACTCTCTCTCAATCTCTCATCATACACAATTTAATCAATCATGATTTTACAATCGCCCCTTTGCCAAGTATACATATGTATTCTCTTATGTTTACACCATGTATTCGGCACAGACAATCCTTTTTCCAAGCACACACTCACCAAGTTTTCACCATTATCATTCACTCGGGGGTCACCAAAAGGCCCAACCACTCTCTCAGATGTATCCCGCCTCTCATCAACCCACCCATTCATGTCACCTAGTAAAATTATTCTCTCACCAGGATCACAATCATTCAAAACCTCTCGCAGTTTTTCCCAAAACTCATCGTTCACACTGTCACTTTCCATCCACTGGTGCATAGCACGCCACAATCACAACTCTCCTAATACCTACGTTCATGCGAACCCAGAGCAATCTAGGGGATACTAACTCGTACTTCCTTACTAGCAACTTAGCTCTCTCATTAAGAATGAGTCCTACACCTTGACTGCCATGTACATTATCGTCAACTCGTGACCACAGTGCCAGACCACCGCTATCTACAGATACTACATCCCACCCCTTGCGCTTAGTTTCACATACACTCAAAACATCCATTCGTCTCACTTTCATTTCATCCAACAACTCATGCTCCTTTCCATATACTCCTCTCACATTCCAAGTACCGAGAGTCCAGTTCGTTTCCAGTCCGTATCTTGATGGGTCAACCTTATTCAGCTTCCTCCGCCCATCGTGGCTTCGGCTGTCCGAGGCAACATTTTGATGTTTAGCAGTAAATTGTAATAGAGTATGCAAGGTTGCCAGCCTTCGCAGTACCCGCATCACGTGCAGCTTTCCCTGCTAACGGTTACGGCGCTCTACCGGTCAGTTTTGGCACATTTTCCATTGGCCAGTATACCACTAGAGAAACCAAAGCATAGTAATACCCTAGGGCCGCTTTCCCTATTCTGCTGAAGCTAGAATCCCTTCTGAAAGGACTACCTTGAGAGCCAGCATACATCTACGTCTACGAAATACCGTGCAAGCCACCACTTGGGTGTGTGGTACGGGGTGATTCCAAACCAGGCATGCAGCACTCATCCCAGTTCTATCAGAACTGCGCGCGTTCCCCCGAATGCCAGGCGCAGGCCAAAGCAGTCAGGGTAACGGTACGCAGTCAGACCACAAATTAGGAGAGTGATACGAAGAACTTGCTACCATGCAGCGCACTACTCAAGATATAACTACTGGTTAGTATTATTAATGTGATAAATAAATAACTCTATAAGGTACTAAGACATACAGGAATATATTATACCGTAGATTGCATGAGAGGTTAGTATCTACAATTCATGTTAAGATATTTAGCACTACTAAAAAACCTATTTAACGTAGTCAGTATCCTAGACCTGATCTATCACAACTATTTTGGTCCCTTATTGTACGTGGAAAAGTGACATCTTAAATCTATCGGTTCTGCAGTCGTTTTCCTTAATCTTATTCCTGTGATCGTTCCTGCCATAATAGTTTGGCTCTGGCAAAATATTTTCAACGTCTGACAAACAATAGTCTTCATCAAACTTTCGTAAAAGATTTAACCTATATTTCTCCCTTCGATCGGATAGAGGTTCCCATCCCAATTCCCTCAACAAATTTGCAACACTACTATGATTATCATAACAATTTTTAACAACTCTAGCTACCCTCCCTGTATGCGATCTATATCTGAAACTAAAGCATACTGTTGCCCGCGACCCACCACTAAGAGGTATATGCGGTGTACTAATCCAACTAATAATGTTTTTATCTATTCCATATGCTTCTAGTTTTGAGAGCAACTTAACTAGAGGTACCTTATCGAAAGCTTTCTTCAAATCGAGGAATATCGCGTCAACTTGAACATTATTTTCACCCGAGAGTAAGATGTCATGAACGAAGGGTTTCGCATTGGGTTTCGCAAGATCTACCCTTTCGAAATCCGTGTTGGTTATTATTAATAATTCCTCCCTATCTAAATGACTCATAATGGAGCTTACGATTATGTGTTCAAATACCTTACAGGAAATGGATGTGAGAGAAATAGGCCTATAGTTACTAGGGTCTTCCCTGTCGCCGCTTTTGAATATAGGTGTGACATTTGCTTCTCTCCACTCCTTAGGCATTACGTGATCTACTAATGATTTGGTAAATATTACTTTATGTTCACTCCACCCACAGAGTAGACAGAGTAGTTCGTGTGATCAAGTCCATAAGAAGCGTACTGTGGTACATGTACCAGGATTTAGTTCTAGCCCCCACTCCTGGCACCACGAATGAACGCTGTTTAGGTCCGATGATAAAATTTCTCAGTCCGTGTCTTCACTAAATCCCCGATAGATGACCGTATCGCCTGCAAATAATCTAAGTTTAATACTAACTCGAGAAATTTGTTCATTTATGTATATAATGGATAAAAGAGATCCGATTACACTTCGATATGCGGAATGGTTCACGATAATGTTCTCTGTGACGTTATAGTTCACGATATACTACGTTTTGATGATCCTAAATAGAGAATCGTCGTCATCGTGTCGGTGCTGCTGCGCAGCTTTTGCGTCAGGGACTGCCGCTTAAGGGCTGGCTCTTGCCCTGTGTTATTTATTGCGACCATGCGCTCTCGAAGTATACTCTTCCTTGTATTTTCATTTTGCTCTCAGGCCGTTTGTATTTATCTAATGAAGATTTGAAGGATTCCCATTTAGAATAAGTGAAAAGATTTTCAAGAATTATGCGTCATACTTGACATGGCGATCGCCTGATTTTCGACAAATTTACGTCACATCTGCAGTCAAAACAACTGTACAGAGAGCAAGAAGCTAAACTTCGCAATATGGAAATTAGTCCTTATCACTCCAGAAGCCTGCTCAAACAGATCTGGTTCAAGAAGCCAAACATTGCCGTTATATAAAAGCGGGTAGACGTCCGCGAAAGCGTTTCGGGCCTCCGTGGTACATATAAAGACCCTCTAAGGCATTCTGGGTCTAATGACTGGACCGAGCACATTTTCAAAGCCATAGTTGTATGGTTCGCATTTAATCTGCCAATTGCTCAAATGTAACAGCGGGAAATTCCTCCAAAGGAAAGAGAACAAACTGAAGGATCTGAAAAGGTACATTTCCATTTCTTCACCACTCATTTGCTCCAGAAAGCCTTCTCTTCTCCTCCGCGGGACTTGGAATATTTTCCATTTATATATATATATAACTAGTTTAAATTATATACTATATATATATACTATATATTTTATATATATACACTATAAATTATATACTATATATACATATATATATATATATATATATATATATATATATATATATATATATATATATATATATATATATATATGTATATATGTATGTATATATATATATATGTATATATATATATATATATATATATATATATATATATATATATATATATATATATATATATATATATATATGTATATATATATATATATATATATATATATATATATATATATATAACTAGTTTAAATTATAATGTATTCACCTTCTTTAGAAGATGCAGATGGACTCTTTTTCACTTCTTATTTTCAATTTAATGCTGAGTTTCCCAGTTTTCGGAGCAAAAATACTTTTTTTGATAAACTGAAGGAATATTTAAAACATTGCGAGGTTAATAAATAATTAGTAAGTGAGAATAAGTAATACAATGCCAATTAAAATGCCTCCCATGACTATATCTGTAGAAAATTAGGTTTTTCTGCATCGTGCAAGGATAGAGTGATTCAGTGATTTATTAATCATTCTTCCCGTTTTTTCTAAGAGTATTTCCATTTAAGGTAGTTTGAGCAAAAAATCATTTTACTTAGAAATCAATGAATTTGGTCTCATTTTTAAGAAAAATATCTCATCTATCCAATGAGACAAAATATTCTAACCCTTACCCCATTACTTTCGGAGATATTTGCCAAAATAAACCAGCCCTTTCACGTGGGAAATGGTACGTGTATGCACTCCAGAGAGATATTATTTACAAATGAGGTATTTATAACGCTTAGATGTAGTGAAAAAACTAACATTGTGTAGTTTGTACATTTTATCAACTATTTTTGAAAATTAATCATATTGTCACCACAGAAGGTTCTTGGGTATCACAAAAAACCTTCCGTTTTGAAGGAGTTTCAAACGCACCGCGCGAAAAAAATGAGTCAAGTTAAAGATGATAGAAAGGAAAAGGAAATGGCAGGTTCCACAATTATTTAATCAGGCGACCGGTTTCGACACAAGGTATCATCATCAAGCACTTAGTACAAAATCAATTTCAATGTATAGCAAGAGTCAGGAGGGGTATAAGGATGGAGTGGAAGTGGGTGGAGAGGAGGTTATAAGGGGGAGGATTGGGCAGCAGCGTCATGTAAGCGACCCAATGAGGGGGGGGGGAAATGTGAGGTGGTGGGTAGGTGGAAGGTAGGGAGGAAGGGTGGAGTGAGAGGGCTTTATGGGAGGGGAGACTGGGATGTTTAGGTGACGGTGGGGGGTACGTGATTGATGGGAAAGTCGTGAGGGAAGGGGTCATGTCTGGAGGGTTGGGAAAACACATTGAGAATAGGAGAATTCCAAGAATATAATTGAACATTGACTAATGTCACTGACTGGGAGGTTTGGCCCTGAAGAATTTCAAGCTGTTCCAAGGCATTGAGTCTGGGCGCTTTAGTCGCTTTGTGAAGAATTTTTGGTGGAAATTACTTTCATGACCGCATTCCATGAGATGTTTGGCAAAGTTCGAAGATAAGTTAATATTGATGAAGCATGGGCGGTGCTCCTTGATCCTAGTGTCGAAGTTCCTCCCAGTTTTTCCAATATAGACACCATAGCAATCACTACACTCGAGTTGGTACACTCCACTGCGCCTTATTTCACTGATTCCTGTTTTTTGTGTTGCACAACAAGCTGCCTAAAGTCCTGTGGCTGTAAAACGCTGGCTTCATGTCAGTTTTCGGAAATAATTTCGTTGGTTGCGATGATATTTCCCCGAGGTATGGGATTCTGCACCACTTCAGTCCACCCATCCTCCCCCATAACCTCCTCTCCACCCCCTTCCACTCCATCCCAACACCTTTCCTGACTCTTGCTATACATTGAAAATGATTTTTTACTAAGGACCTGATGATGATACCTTGTATCGAAACCGGTCGCCTGATTAAATAATTGTGGAACCTGCCATTGCCTTTTCCTTTCTGATCATCATGAAGGAGTTCCATCATGTTTCGCCTGAAACTATTGAATTTATCAAGTTAAAGACTTATTTAGATATTTTCATTTAATTACTTACAATTTCTGTCATATTAAACTGTATTATTGCACCATTAATAATGAAATATTTTATTAATGTGTCCTACAGCTTGTGAAATTAAAACGTATAATTCGAATATGGTCTCTATTATGACTAGGGAACTATCTCGCTCGGAATACCTTAAGCGTGAAATTTGCAGGAATCGACCTATCACATAAATTTTAAGCTTCTACTTTCCTGAGTTGGCAATTTTACGGGGCAAATGATTGTTGGTGCGTGAGGAGGGAACAAAAGCGAGTCTAAAATTATCGCATCGCAAGGCACCAACGGTTTTAGAGTTAAGTCTCTAAGTCGGCAGATGGATTCAAATATCGCCACGTTAAGGCAGTATTTATTTAATTTATTTGTTTTTTTGATGAGGAAATTGATAGAAACATACAATACGGCGGGTCTGAAAGTGAATTGGAGGCTTGGAGAAGAGGATGCGAGAGACGGCCGACGGCTGTACAGAACTCACTTATATATATATATATAATCCTATCTATTATTCTATCCTATCTAATCTCTATCTAATATCCTATAATCCTACTAACATTCTGACGAAGGCGGTTGTGCCCGCCGAAATATGTAATAACAAACCTGTGAGTTTCTCTTTCGTGTTTTTTCTGTGTGTCTGCCAGTTGCACCGGTGACATTTGCTTTTTACACTTTATAATACACTGCATAAGACTTATCGGACGTTTTTACTTCGGGATATTGTCATGGTAACTGTTAAAACGCGCCAGATATATAGTTTTCGACGTCGTACCTTGACAATGATGAAGATACAACCACATGTTCATGGGAAAAAATATACTTTAACCTCCATCTTCTACATGAAGAGCTGGCATCATGAATTTGTCTATCATCATTGGTCGTACAATCCTAAGATTGGTTTCTAATCTGTTCTGGTCAGCTTGTCCAATCGTCCATGCTTCTTATCAAGGGCTATTCATTCTTTGCTTGATGTCTGCTGTGCGTCTTCCGTTCGAAGTGATAGGTGAAGGAATTCACACACTCTAATTTCTCTTCTCTAAATGTGAATTCTGCATTCAGATTTTATCTTCCGCATTCTAGGATTTTAGCCTCCGTCTTGTTTATTTTCTTGTTTTTAAAATAATTTCAAAATATTTACGTGAGAATCTCCTGTAACTGACGAGAATAACAATGGCACCTTGGCGTATTCTAATAAATGCGCATTTAAGGCAGTCTGAGCGAGAGATAGGTCCCTATAGTCATTATAGAGACCATATTCGAATCATACGTTTTAACTTCACCAGTTTTGGGACTCATCAATTTAATGTTGCATTATTAGTGGTGCAAAAATGTAGTTATACATGACTGTAATTGTAAGTAATTAAATGAAAATATCTAAATAACTCTTTAACTTGACACTCCTTCAAATGGAAGTTTTTTTGTGATACCCAAGAACCTACTGCGGTGACAATATGATTCATTTTCAAATATAGTTGAAAAAACATACAAACTGAACACTGTAAGTTTTTTACGACACCTAAGAGTTAGAAATACCTCATTTTGTAAATAATTTTTCTCTAGGGTGCATGCACGTACCGTTTCGCATGTAAAAGGGCTGGTATTTTTTGGCAAAAGTCTTCGAAAGTAATGTGGTAAGGGACAGAATTTTTGGTGTCATTGGATAGGTGAGATGTTTTTCTTTGAAACGAGACCAAATTCATTGATTTCTAAGTAAAATGATATTTCGCTTAAACTACCTTAAACAATCCAAGACACTCTTCCGTGGCATGTGTAATTATTGAGATAATTGAGTCAGAAAATGACACTTGCCACTATTTTTTCGTTAAGTTTCGACGTCAATTGTCGAGGTATACCGAACCTCTGAGAGAGGGATCCTCGCATATTTCACTTCTTATACCCTTCGTGCTGCCAACAATGTTGCGGGCCTGTGAAGTGAAACAGGGGTTGGACGGTACGAGGCCTCTAAATAACCATTGTTTATATCGTAATTGGTGTTTCCATGAAGTGAAAAACGTAAATCGCAATTTTTGGGAAAAGGAGAGTGAAAGGGAGAGAGGGAGAATTTGTTGGGGTCCACGAAGTTTCAAATAGCTGTTAATTTTAAAAATTTGGGAGTGTGGTACGACTATTTCCGTGCATTTTTTTTAAAGAAAATAAAATTCGTTGTGTGGAAGGGTGTTTGTTGGGGACATTACATGAAGTACGCATTTCTTAATGTCCTTATCCCCCAACTTAAATAGCCAACTTAAGTAGGTTGCCGTCCTGTGCAGTGAGACACGGGTGCTCGGGTGTGACGTAAAGCTGCTTTCCATTTTTAATTGTGCGAGTGGCATTTCCTATTTCCAATCACATATTTTTTCGAATGATTTTATTCCACAAAAATGTACCTTTCGCACATGTCCGCGGCTACAACTTTTACCCTTCCAACAACGCTGCGTGATTGGAAGTGACAGGCCGCATACATGTAGAGATGGCACATTTCTGTAGAATAAATCCCTCGAGAAAATTGGCGATTGGAAGGTTAAAAGCACGAATATATATTATGGATTTGGATGTTTGGCATTGTTGCCTAGGCTACGTGTTGCGTAAATTTCCAATTTTAGTTCACCAAATCCTTGGCGCCACTTCGATTAGAGTCTTTTCAGTTGTTATTGTAAATAGACATATTTCATTGCTGCTAACGTGAGACTGTGGTGAATATTCAATAACGATCGAGGAGATATGAATTGCTTGATGCTTTGAATAATATCTTGTTATTTTTGTGATCTAATAGTTACTTTGTAAATGCTAGAGAGGAAATATCTATTACAAAAAATGTGTAATAGGTTTATGAAACGTCCATCGTGTGCCGACGACGATGTTGACCAGACTCTGATTCTAATTTAAGCTCGTTCGGCTTAAATGAAGAATTTAGAATGCCTTGTTTAAACAGAACTTGCTTCGTACCAGGCTACAAAACAGACTATGCGTCTACCCAAAATAGGAGACGTGGATTGAAAATAAGAATCCGTTCAAGGCGGCGGTAAGTGCATTCCTTTTTACCTACACTGCAACGATGGCCATTGGGAATACTCATGAAGTCACCTCTTATAATTATTAAATTTCGGTATAGCGATATTCACGAAGTGCTAAGAAGTTAATTGTGCATTTGTGTGATTAAATTTAGAGAGGAATTAAATACATCTGTATACCGGACGATATTAAAAAAGTGTATAATTACGTCCCGCGAGTAGTACTACATTATTTATCCACTGCATTATGATAACATGTAAGTAAAACCCATGTATATTAATGGTAAAACCGGTAAGACGTGTTTATTTACAGTCTGTCGACTGTATTTACATTTGAACTTCCGTCTTTCATCACTAGGCGGCACCAGTTTCGAAAAAGTTGTTTGTTTACGGAATTCTAGACAACAATTTTTGGCGACGAGGTCACTATCCATAATATATATTCATTCATGGTTGTAGCCGTGGTGAGTGTAGGGAGGTCATCTCGGCCCTCTTGGTGGGCGCGCGACATGATTTTCGGAGCTTGCACTTACTGACAGTGAAATCGCCATTGCTGAAGGGATCGTCATTCGTCATATTGTAGAGCGTTCGGGGCGAAAGGTTTTTCTCAGAGTTCGCAGTTCAGCACGTAAATGGTGTTCTTATGCTTCGGAAGTGTACTTCCTCCCTAATAAAAGAGTGTGAGGACTCCATAGGAGGAGCAATCAACGGTTCAAGGTGCGCAAGAAGGATGAAAAATGGTCTCAAAATATTGTGGAATGAGTGGCAGTGAATTCAAGGAAGCTGTTGGAAACGCGTCGTCGTGCAGGGAGATCATGCGTCGAAGACGGGAAGAAAATGTGATGGAAGAGATTTGTGTAGAGACACTACTGATCGATCTCTGCGCTACCTACGGGACAGAAGGCGAAACGGTGTGATGGCGGAGACGATTAAACGCCCTTCACACCTTTGACTGCTTACCATCACTGGTTGCTTTAAGTGATTTGTGGAGAAATACTGATTAAGAAAACTCCTCCTTGACTCCTGCACCAAAGCTGGATCTGATCTTTTGAGCTTTACTGCAGCCTTGGCTTTGTCTTCGGGCTGCATTCATTGTTGCTTAACATTCCTTTCATACGCGGTCTTTCCTCTGTAACGAATCATCAGTATTGTAAGAATAAATGATGAATATTCCCACTTTTCCCGGAATAATATTGTGGTTGTTAGGGAGATTGTTGATTGGTGAGAAAACAAGAAAAAATAAAAATTGGAGTGAATTGTGTTTGTCACTGGATAAGAGTCGTAATAATTTCTTTTGTGTTACTCAAACCAGTAACAACCCTTAGGATTCACCATTACTTCCACTAGTTTCCAGTGATCCTCTTGTTCTAGACATTTGTGGACGATGTTTTCTCTTGTCAGGTTTTCCATTGTTGAAACACATTTTCTTCTCCCTGCATCCCATTGTCTGCATAGTAGCACCGCATGCTATGTTGCGTCTTTCTCACTACAGTATCTTCATTCTGCGGTCTCCACTATATTGATGCGGCGAAGGTATCTCCGAATGACCTGGCCTGATAAAAATTGAATGATATTGAAGCTTGCTCTAACTGAATGTAGCACATACCCACTCCTACCCCCATATCTCCCCTATGCCTCCCTAACCATTTCCTCTGAATACACATTAAAATGCAACGGCGATAGTGGACCCCCCTGCCGCACTCCCCGTTCTATCACGGCCCATCCCGATTATCTAGCGGACACCCTAACCTGTGCCGTCTGGTTCACATAAAGATTCCGGATGAGATGTCTGTTACTCCAGTCGACTTCTAATTTCTTCAGAACTTCCATTAATTTCGATGTGACCATGCCAGGCATCGATCCTGTACGTGTTTGATGGCTACATCAAACCATTCACCACTGAGCAAGGGTGTAAATTTGTGCCTAACACATCAACACCTACTCTGCCTACTCTGCATGGCCTCGGACTATCCGAGTATCGACAGTGACGAAATTTGACGCTGTAGCCTTAAAACTAGCGAAAGGGCCTGTTAAAAATTGAAAGTTGTCGGGGTCTCTAACATCGCACCCACGAACTTTCCAAGGTTTGATCTCGTTGAGTTCTTCACGAATAAGGCCCTAAGTCGTCAAAAAATACCATTTTGAAGATCGCTACGCTTTTCTCCAAGAGTTCTCCGCGTCGTAGGAACGCACGTTAAGATTAATCGAGCGTGATTATGTATGCAATGCACGTTTGCTTACGTCTAGCTCAGTTTCAGCCACGATCGTCACATTGTGAGTGAAACGTAATGTGTCCACTCCCTTGCACGATCACTCAGCCGGCAGCCGAATGCCCACTCAAGAAGAAACCCTTAGGTACAGTAGTTGGAAGGCATAAACCAGAGGCTCAGTGATGTCTGCGGGAGCGAGGGTGCTGGGTTCTTGGACCTTAGGCCGTTGCTGGATTCGTGTCGAGCGCCATTAAATCGCTCGGGTGTCCATTATACGTATGAGGCATCGCAGAAGGTAGCGTGCAGGATATTTGAGCATACCCAGCGAGTTTAGCATAGATGGTAGGCAAAAGATTAGGTCAGTTAGTGGAAACGAATTCAGTGCATTTCCAGAGAGTCAGATAATAAAGAATACACAAAGTATAGGGCCTAGGAAAAGCTTCATAGATGACAATAAATTAGAAATATTTAGGGAAGAGAGTAGGTCAAATAGTGGGCCAATAAATAACTTGCCACTCACCAGGATAGCAAAGAATAACGAGTTGACCAGACAACACAGTATAGGTTTAGCGGGACGGAAGAAAGCACAGAAAAAGTAAAAACATATAAATCAAATCAACACCCATGAATTTCCAAACTGTAACTTTCCCAATAATTTAGAAAACAGAAATCCCACAAATACAATAAGCAGACATATTAAAATAGAGGAATTTTCAGTATCGGTAGTTAATGGTCGTAGTTTAAGAAGCAAGATACCTGAATTCCATCACCTTATAGAGAGTACTAATTCTGACATAATTATAGGAACGGAAAGTTGGTTAACAAGCGATATTGCTGATAGTGAAATTCTTCCAGTAAATTTTAGGGTCCACAGGAGAGATCGAGAGGGTCGACCGGAAGGGGGAGTATTTATCGCAGTTAAGAACACAATAGTCAGCAAAATAGAAGTGATTCCCGATAATATAATAGAAAGTGTATGGTGTTCCATTCAATGTGCTAATTCCAAAGTAATATACGCTTGTGCCTACTATAGACCACCCCATTCCGATGCACACTCAGTATTAGAACTCGAGAAACAGATCAGGTCCATTAATTCCCATAGTAACGAACGACAGATTATTGTAGGTGGAGATTTCAATACACCATCGATAGATTGAAAAACATGTAGTCATAAGTCTGGGGATAGGGACAAAGAAATCTGCGAGTCATTGCTTAACATGTTCGCATCATACGATCTACATCAAATAGTAAATTTGCCTAATAGAGGGGAGAATGTTCTCCATTTACTTGCCACAAACATCCCTGAAATAGTTATTAAAGTGGAAAATGTCGATGGAATAAGCGTCCACAAGGTAGTATACGTAAAATTTTCCCTCATTACTGGAAAAAATTTTAAATTAAAAAGAAAGATTTACCTTTTCAGTAATGCAGATTTTAATGGATTTAGGCGCAACTTAAATACTTCTTTTCATCTACATCTACATCTACGTCATACCCTGCAAGCCACCCAAAGGGTGTGTGGCAGGGGGTGCTTTCGCACCAGGCATGCATGAATGATATGGTAGAACACCGACATTACACTAAAACCCGCGTAACAACATGCAAAGCGCCAATTACAAATCTAATACCCAAGAAACATTCTATCTCCAATCGTTCTAACATGCAAGGGATACAAAGACCACTACTACAGATTCAAAATATCATGCATAAATAAGAACATCATTATTTACATCATGCATAAATAAGAAAGAGGAGAATATAATGAGAAAGATTAACTGCCTGCCTATTGTCAATACTCGAACTATTCATGACGACGATCACAGCTGTTATGGTCCCGAATGGTACGCGGAAAAAATGACATTTTATACCTATCGGTTCTACAATCTAGCTCTCTAATTTTATTGGCGCGATCTAATCTGCCGTAGTACGAAGGGGTTAATAGTATGTTTTTTACGTCGTCAGTAAAATGATTTTCCTGAAATTTATTTAGGAGGTTAAGCCTATAATTTAATCTACGCTGTGATAGCGATTCCCATCCTAATTCTTCTAACAGTCCAGACACACTAGCCAACTTATCGTAGCATCGTTTCACAAACCTAGCTCCTCTTCGCTGGACGCGATCTAACTCTGATATCAACCCCGTTTCGTATGGATCCCATACACTAACAGCATATTCCAGATGAGGCCTAACGATTGAAAAATAACAACGTTCTTTCACTTTCTCATCACATTTTCCGAGTACTCTCTTGATAAAGCCTAGCTTCCTATATGTATGACCGCATATTTCCCTAATATGTTTTCCCCAAGATAGGTCGTGACTAATTGTGACTCCTAAGTACTTAACAGACTCGGCGTGAATAATTTCCGTATTTTTAATTCTGTAAGCCCTACCTGGCCTATTTTTCTTTTTCCAGAAGCTGACTGCTACGCACTTTTTTATGTTTAGTTCCATCTGCCACTTTTCGCACCAAGCATGAATAGCAAGTAGGTCGATTGTTAACGAGTCGCTATCTTCGGAATTGTTAATATCCCTATACACAACCGCGTCGTCTGCGAAGAGTCTAAGCTTACTTTTAACGACGTTACTAATATCATTAATGTACAAGAGAAATAAAAGTGGACCAATTACACTTCCCTGAGGTACACCCGATGTAACGCTGTGTTTGACATGATACCGTCTATGACAACTCTTTGTTCCCGCCCATGTAAGAATTGATTAATCCAACTAATAATGTTTTTATCTATTCCATATGCTTCTAGTTTTGAGAGCAACTTAACATGAGGTACCTTATCAAAAGCTTTCCTAAAATCGAGGAATATCGCTTTTGAAGAATTCGTGAACATCAGCAAAAATAGTGACGCAGAAAATACATGGAAAGAGTTCCTCCAAATTACGCGGTCACTTGTCAACAGATATATACCTCATAAGTATAAGAGGGAGAATATGGAACCAAGGTGGTACAACGCGGAGGTTAGAAAATGATTAAAACGACAACGAGTTAGCCACGCGAAAATAAAGAAAATGAAGAAAAATGTAGCTACCCAGGGGGGAAAAGTTGGTGCAAAGGACATGCAAAGAACATTCTTTAGTGCAGCGTCTTTGGTGCAAAAAATGTTCTTCATGAACGTCCAAAGAAGTATCAAATGGCGCACTATCCAAGTGCAAAGAACATTCTCCTGCAGTAGTGCAAAGGACGTTCTTTGAATGTGCATCGTGCACTATCCCTGACCAGATCCTTAAGTATGAAGGTGCTAAGATGCTTCATAGGCTGTACATGGTGGTCGACCTTTTTCTGACATGGTGTTTTGGATGTTCAAAAGATATGCACGGAGCACCACCTAAGCCCTGCTGGGGATTTAGAACGTGCTAAGGACATGCATTTTGTTTCTTTTTTGGATGTTCACGGGATGTGCTCCGAGCACTACCTAAGCCCTGCTGGGGATTTACAATGTGCAAAAGACTAGCATTTTGGTCCACCGCCATCCAAGGTAGTGCTTTGCATAGGCATTGGATATGCCACTTGCCAAATCCTTGCAGGGTACGGTAGTGCATTGAACCTTCAAGTCACATGTTGTGAGATATACTTACCTTCTTATATGGACATTCAACGTATTTGCTTCAGGACTGCCATTTGAAGTACGGCCAAGAAGATGGGGAATTCAGTACAAAGAGTAGATTTAACATATAAACACACTTTTTAAAAGATAGTAACATAATGATAGTATTCTCAAAGAAACAAACAAGAGCGAATGGTTATTATGGCAACAGAAGGAACTCTTGACACCTCAATCCTCAATCATTTTTGGCTCCTCCTGGCCATACTTACACCCAAGGAAAGATAAGTGGGAGATCATTTTTACTCTACCTCGATGGTGCTAGAGTTAAAAACCTGCCAGCCTTGACCTCTTTGGCAGGAATATCCCCAATTGCAATCCTTTCCATAACCTCTGCAACAAAATAATATTTTGCTGAATCACGAATGGATTTTTCGGTTGCAAAAGAAAGACAAGAAGCACATGCACAATTGACAGGAAAACCCACCTGTTGGTACAGCTCCGACAAAGTCGTGAGATGAACTCCACAAGGCGCTTCAGCTTCTTTAATCGTCGACACGTCCGCACTCGATCGTCACAAGTCCAATAGTGAAAGAAACTAGAGGTGTGTCGTTCATGAATGAATCGTTCAGAATGAACGATTCAATGGCATGAACCGAATGAATAGAATCTACGCTTTCCACTCGAATCGTTCAAAATGAACGATTTGATGGAAGATTCAAATCCGCCGAATCCAAATCGTTCAATATGAACGAATTGTGTGGAAGATTCTGCTAGCAAATCTCCGAATCCGCCAAATCCAAATCGTTCAATAAGAACCCTGTAAATACCCTTGAAACACCTTGTCTTGTGTTTCCGAATTGGAGCATCACATTTAACCTTTTTGTTTGTTATTTCGCACACTAATATTTGAAATGCAGTAAGTCGACAGATTCACACGGATTCGAGATTCACATGGATTCGAGATTCACATGTATTCAAGATTCACATGGATTCGAGATTCACATGGATTCGAGATTCACATGGATTCGAGATTCACATGGATTCGAGATTCACTCGTGGATTTGGTTCATTCGGTTCATTATGAACGATTTAAAGAACCGAATCATTGCCACGAATCAAATCCCATGAACCGAATCCACAAAATGAACCGAAATTCCCACCTCGAAACGAAGTGCTGGAAGCACGGAAGAAGCTAGTCGCAGCACAGGCTTGGGTATGCTTCCGCGGAGGATACTATTTATTTATAAACTTGGGATTTAATCAAAAAGGAATGGGGAGTATCACACAAAAACAACCCTTCCTTGATAGACAATGAATCAAACGTTTGTTGAGCATTAAAACCAAATGCCCACTGTGCAATAACTCAGCACTATTTTCTTTCAAGAAGTCGTGAGGATCCTACGCTTGGCCACGCCGCGGCCGGCGGCCACGGGGTTCACTTATCCAGGCGCACAGACTCTTCACCCTCCACCCGCAAAACCCCTGTGCTGCAGCCATCTTTCCCCAAACACCCACCCGTATCACTCGGCCTCTCCCGACGGTGTAGGTTCAAATCTTACTGCCTCCAACTGTCTGCTTTGATTATTGGAGAGAAAGAGGAAAGATTGAAAAACGTTTGATGAATGCAGTAACTACCCGACTAACATGGGTAAATTGGTTCCAAAAATTGCCATTTGAGTCAAAAATTCCTCGAGTATCGTCCACCAATTTGAATACTGGTAATTTCGCAGATGAGATGTTGACGGGGTCGGTTAGGCTTCCTCTTGCTAAGTGAGGAGAAGATTACTATTCAGTCAAGCCTGAGTAGACTTTTAAAGTCACAGGGCAATACATTACTTAATTTTCTTGTTTTTTTCCTATAGTTTTTAAGTTATAAATTTCACATATGTAAAATTTATAATTTAAATATTATGTTAAATGTACATTTGTGTAATATAAATTTGTGAAATGTACATGTGTAGGTACGTACACCACTGCTAATAAAAGAATATAGGGTCCAATTGCTGAATTCTCTGAAACAGAATTAATATACGAACATTCAAGTTTTTGCTGGTGTATATGGAAATATACCATCAGTTCACTGTTTTTTTAACGATCAATAAAAAGGCATGTTCCGCACTCAGTTATCATTTCAGGACATGAGTCCAACAGACATCATTCAAACAATGTGCTAAAACAACTATCATTGTCGTAGTTCCCTATGGATGTTCAATGAATGTGCTAAGACTGTTCACGTTGTACATGGGCAAAGTTGATGCAGCGAAGAACATCCTTTGCACGTCTTATGCAGGTCCATTTTACATTAATGCAACGCTGCACAGACTTTGAATTACTTCAAACTTAATTCTGCACAAACTTTCCCCACTGGGTAATAGCGACCTAAAAAATACCATCGAGCATTATAAAATTTGTAAAGCAGACGCAAAAACAGCCCTTAGAAAAGCGTTTAGTGAATTCAAGAGAAAAGTACTCGGAGAACAACTAGAGGGAAATCCGAAAGCATTTTGGTCATATGTTAGGGAAGTACAGGGAACTAAAAAGCCAACGGTTGATTCCTTGAAAAACGATAGAGGCGAAATAGTAACTTCCAGTTTAGATGAGGCTAATTTGTTGAATTACATTTTTCAGAGTGTATTTAATCACTCCATGCATAGTTTCCGCGAAACCATACCAGACCGATTTCAACAACCAATGCCCCGATCGATATATCTTGTAGCGGAATCGTATCCTTACTAAGTAACATTAGCCCAAACAAGTCCTCAGGTCCTGTTGAAATTCCAGCTCGTGTTTATAAAGAATTAGCTCTCGAAATGGCTCCGTATCTTAAAGTAATATTTAACAAATCCCTCGAAGAACACGCGGTTCCCAAAGACTGGAAGATAGCAAACGTGAACCCAATTTATAAAAGCGGAGATAGTGAACAGCCATGTAATTATAGGCCAATATCATTAACGTCACTATCTTGTAAAAGTATAGAGCACATAATAGTTACATCAATAATGGGACACCTCGACAGCCAGGACTTATTGATAACAAACCAGCATGGGTTCAGAAAGGGAAGGTCTTGCGAAACTCAATTAAGTCTTTTTGTTCTCGATATTTTAGTTTCCGGAGAAGGTAACGTACAGGTAGATGCAGCGTTTCTTCACTTTAGAAAAGCTTTTGACAAGGTTCCCCACTGTAAGTTACTCGTGAAGTTAGCATCATACGGGATAGAAAGTAATGTAGTAGGCTGGATAGGAGACTTCTTACATGAACGCGTTCAAAGGGTGGTATTAGATGGTGTCAGGCGAAGTAAAAGTTACATCGGGTGTTCCCCAGGGAAGCGTGATGGGCCCAATTTTATTTCCTCTGTACGTAAACGATTTGAATACAGTAGTGAAAAATAGCAAGCCGTCTTTTTCCCGATGATGCAGTAGTGCATAAGGAAATTAGAAATGAAGAGGACAGACAGTTTTTAACTAAGGATTTAGATGCGATTGATGATTGGTGTGATACGTAGATGGCAGCTAGAATTAAATTTGAAGAAATGCGCGATTATGAACTTTAGGAAAAAGAATGGCTTTCCCCGGAATAATTATGGCACCAAAGAAAACAAAATATGTAACGTAGATTCAATTAAATACTTTTTGCCGATGATGCAGTAGTGTATAAAAAAATTAGAAATTAAGAGGACATCCAGTTTTTAGCTAAGGATTTAGATGCGATTGACGATTGGTGTGACAGTTGGCAGCTAGAATTAAATTTGAAGAAATGCGCGATTATGAATTTTTGGAAAAAGAATGGCTTTCCCCGGAATAATTATTGCATAAAAGAAAACAAAATATGTAACGTAGATTCAATTAAATCTTAGGCGTCACCATCACTGAAGACATGTCATGGGGGAAACACATCAGGGAAATAACTAGTGTAGCAAACAGTAGATTAGGCTTCGTAAAAAGGGCTGTAGGCAAATGCAATGAGAGAGTAAGAGAAAGAAGCTATTTTCACTCGTCAGGCCTCATTTAGAATATGCCGCTAGTAAATGGGATCCGTACGAGGGAGGTTTGATAAAAGAATTAGAGCGTGTGCAAAGGATATCCGCTAGATTTGTTAAAAGCCGTTATGATAATTGTATAAGTGTTACGAATTTAATAGAAGAACTAGGCTGGGAATGACTATCAGAACGCAGGTTAAAATTTAGGTTAAACCTTTTAAGTAAATTCGAAACAGAGTTGTTCACAGATGACGTTAGATATATATTGAGAACCCCTTCGTATTATGCTAGGTTTGATCAGATTAACAAGATTAGAGAGATAGATTGTCGTACCGATAGATTTAAAATGTCATTTTTCCCGCGTACCATAAGAGAGAACAATAGGCAGCGTTTCAAAGGGATAGGTAGGTGAAATATAGTTAGAGTAGTCTGTAGTGCATGATGCATGTAATAACAACCAATAATCCCTTTCTTATTATGTAGATACTAACCATCTAGCTGCATGTGACCCTGTTCTCTAGCATGTCTCCCTTAAATATCCTACTTGTATGGCAATAGTGCATGTTTGGTGATCTTCACCCCCTGCCACACACCCTCGTGGTGGCTCGAAGGGTATTACGTAGATGTAGATGTAGTTAATAGTGAGCATAGGGTGGATCGAAAAACAGTTTTTTTCGAATTCGGTCTGCGGCTAGTGGTTAAAGTTTGCGGTTGGTGGTCCCTATAACTTATAAAAAATTCTAACTCGATCGGATTTTTTCTTCAGGCTGCCCTTTTTAGTCAAAATTTTAAATGTTTAGGAAAAAACATAAATTGCAAATTTTCCTGATAGCTTCTAGATATTCCTGAAATGAATTTATGGCAAAAAATAACATATATTGCTTGTATGCTGCTTTATATTAGCGATTGAGTGTTTCTGAATCAGGAATAAAATAAATATATTGAAATGCTCTTTAAATAAATGCTCTTGTTTAGCAAAAAAATGCCCTAAAGAGTACAAAAATAATTTTAAAACAGTGCATGAAAGAGAAATTGAGTGAAAAGCTCCGGTTGGGTTATGCAACTTATAATAAAAGTGTGTGGCGCAATTGGAATCAGTGTCAAAGTGACATATGTATTCAATACAGATATAATTGTATAAGGGAATATTTACATTAAAATACTAATGTGATATTTAATTGTTATATGTTGAGTGCCCCATGCTTCCATTTTTAGTGGCTACCGGACCCGACCGGAGTTTTTCACTCAATTTCTCTTTCATGCACTGTTTTAAAATTATTTTTGTACTCTTTAGGACATTTTTTGTTTAATAAAGGCGATTTTTTAAAAATATTTTTTTATATTTATTTTATTTGCGAATTTTTAGTCTCAAGTTTTGAAATCTATTTTCATCCGTCATTTTTTCAAATTATTTTTTCCTTCGACAGGAAACGACTATTTTGTTCCCCTGCCATGCATTGCTTTACTTGACTAAAAAAATGAACATCAAATCACATCGCTTAACGATGTATATTCTCATCTTTGTCTACCCTTAAAACCCTCCAGAAAGTCCCTCGACCGATCGTGGCTATGCCTTCCCAAAAAGTATCGGCGGATTGTGAATTATAATATTGAATTCGCGATCAGCTTCTTTCCTAGGTAAACCACTGCATTGTCTACTGTACAGCCTCGCATCTTCTGTACAGTTTATGTTTTCTGTAATTACAATGTGTCAGTCATGGTTATCGTAACCTACCCTCATTGTAATTATGACGCATAAAACGGTTTTATTCTCTGTTGTTGAATCAAAAAAATTGCTTTTTACTTGCCCACCTATTTATATTTCTTAATACTGCCTTTTTCCAACTTTCGGATATGCCTTTCGTTCCTTCAAATTTTCTCTCTTCCAGGCTGCGTACCGTCCCACCCCAACACCCCTGTTTCACTCCACAGGCCCGTACCTTGTTTACCAGTCAACTTTTCCCGCCAATGCGCCTTTTCTTTGCATTATTGTGAGATGTGAAAGTTCCTCAATCACTGCGCCATCTCTTGAAATTAATCGGAAAATACCCACAATGGCCGCCGAAAACTTCACCTCCCATGTTCAATTTCCTCTGGAAACCGTATTTACGCACTTTTCTCACATCGCTTTTCACGAAAAATAATGCCATTTCATGCACTATCACCCATTAGAATTTCATTCAAATATACCCATTTTTAGAGGTTGAAAAAATTGTCTTCGATAGAACGCTCAGTAATATGTTTACCCAGTCGGGTTGACACAAAAGTTTGCAATATTGCATACACAACAGGATATAATAGCGATATTTTGAAAACATATTTCTTTAATATTCATTTTATTTTTGACTTTTTTATGATTGTATTGTCACCGGAAATGATTCTATGTGCAAAATTTCAGATCTCTAGCTAGTCAGGAAGGTAGCTAAAAATTGATGACAAAATTTGCTCTTGACACAAGACCCTGATACACATGTGAAGTTAAATAAAAGCGATTAAAATGGTTTAATAGTTCGTCAAAAAACGCCAAATATACAGAAATGTTACGGATGTTTGGCAGGCAATAACCCGCCATAATAATTCGACCAATTCGACTTGAATTTAACAACGAAGATTAGGTAAGAGGAAATAAAGTAAACTGCAGCTCTTAGTTAATCGACTAATCCACTATCTAACACTCGCCATGAAAGGGTAGATGCAAATTCATTAATAACTCCAGAGCGTGCGTTGCTTATACCTGCATCGGTAGGACTATCGGTAGGACATCGGTAGGATTCCGTCACCCTAGTGCTCCCATTTCCCGGGCGTCATCGCCCGCGCCACTTACTTGTCAAGAAGAGCACATTTCTCTCATCGACGAACCTGGTCCATTCTACCTTACCCACGTTACGCCGAAAACAGCCGACTCAGAAGGATCAACTGTCGCTATTTGGAAATTTCCCTGCGAAGAAGGCATAATTTTGACGGAATTGTCGTCCATAGGATCTGAAAGAGAGAGGACATATGCGGGGAGGCACAGCGCCATATCGGGCGTTTAGAAGAATATATTCAGCGTCCTCTTCAATGAATTATGTGTCGATTGCATTCTAATGAACACATCTAAGATACATTTTTGAGAAAATTGACGGCAAGACATCCGGCCCGAAGGGATTTCATGGCGACGTAGGAAAGAGCTTGTCTACCTGCCAAGACCGACCCTTGGTCCAGTTCGAAAAAATTGAAGCTCTTCTTCCTGATGTTGACGTTGATGTTCTCAGCAAAGACCAGGTTTACCTCTACAAAATATGCCAGGCTACAAACAGTGGAGTGTGTCCAAATGATCTGGTGATGTATCTTCCTGGGCGCATTCACCATGCTCGATGGCTGACTCTTGCAGGGCGCACCCTTCGACTGTAAGTAGCAACTTCAAATCCATCACCTGCTATTAAGACAATGACAGAATTTATCGTTAAAGTTTACGCTCCCATGCGGTTTCACATCAAATGCAATGGAGTTATCAAGGATACGTCAAAAAACCTGTGGCTAACATTGCAGAAAATGGAGTATTTACCAAACGATTTAAAGAGTTTTCTCTATGAATGTCTTCAAAATAATGCTTTCTGGGGACATCCAGAAAACATATTTACTGGTATGTTGGGAGACAGTCGGCCAAATGAGCGTCAAAACGCGGTGAAGAAAATCCTGGAAGCATGAAAAAGCCAAAGCCAACCAAACAACACCGTTGCAAAATTTGGACGCCCAAGTGATCAACTTTAATGCCAAAGATTACACAGATTTAGCGTACTGGGGGAAAGAAGAAATAAGATCACCTCCAGTAGCGCACTTACTTACCAATAGAGACTTAGAAGAGATCGCAGCAGGAAGAGACGATTCCTTAGGAAAACTGCAGACTTATTTTGACCTGCCGTGCCATGGCCAGGCAGTGGAGGAGTGGCAGGTCAAGGATGTAAATGCTGCATCAATTGCTGTATGTGGTTATGACTCCCTAGATGGTTACATTAGAGCTCGATTGGAGGACAGGAAAATATTACCAAAGTTTGATACCAAAGCGGACTTTAAAACCTCAATAGGCCAGTCTACCCGGGTGGGTGGGTACACGGCACTCGACTGCAACCTTCATCTAGTGGGGAGTGCTGGATAGTCGATTAGTCCATGAACTAAGAGCTGCATTTTACTTCCTATCCTATTACCTTATCGTTCTTGGCAAATTAAAGTCGGTGGGGTTTTAGTGGGTTATAGCCTACCTAACATTTCTGTATATTTGGCGTTTTTTGACGAATTATTAAACCATTTTTCCTCATTCAAACACACTCAATCGCTAATATTAAGATACATATAAGTGATGTGAATATCATTATTTGCCATTAAATCATTCCGAGAAAACCTAGAAACTATCAGGAAAATTTGCAAATTTTGACTTTTTTCATAAAAATTTAAAATTTTGACTAAAAAGCAGAGCCTGAATATATAATCCGATCGAGCATGAATTTTTCATGGGTTATAAGGACCACCAACCACAAAAATGAAGCACTAGCCGAAGACCGATTTCTAAAAATACGGTTTTTCGATCCACCCTAGTGAGCAACCCTGTGTGATTCCTCCTTATGCGACTCCTCATTGTGTCTCGTTGATGAATTATGTACCTTGCCACCGCCACTTTATGCGAAGCTTGTGCGGCGGCTGCATCAGGGAAGCCTAGACTTGTCAAGCTAACTGTGAGAAGCTTCTCTAACTAAGAAGTGAAAGGCAGATGCTGCTTTGCTACATAGGTCACATCTCGAATAGGCCGAGAAAATCTATACCCTTAACAAAAATTTTCAATTCGCGAAGTAATTAAAATTCAAAGTTAAGGTGCACGCTTTAACAATACGAAACTAAGGACGCCAAACAATATAATCAACAACAGAGGGAGAACGAAAACGGTGAGAAAAGGAAGCGGACGTGCCGGAGGATAGAGAAGCAAAAACCGGGAAACAACGGTGCACGGTGGTACATAGAGATACAAGACAAAGAAATAAGACCACGGAAATAGCGACAACAGTTTGGTTGTACCAGAACTTCAGGTGAAGGAGAGAAAAAGGAAGGAATATAGCTGACCAACAGCGGAGGGACAAAGCTGGTCCACACGCACGGAGCCAGGAAACCCGGAAGGATAAGTGAAACTTCGACTAGTGGTACAAAATTAACTGAAAATAACAATAATTCAAAAGGAGCTCTCTATGAGCCCTGGTAAAGCATAAATAAAGATGCGAAACGTTGGCGAAAGAGTAACAGTTTAAACATTAATTATGGCCTACAATCTTCAGGAAAATAACTTTATATTAAAAAAAGAGTTCACAAAGAAAAATCATATAGATATTGAAAATAACAGATGTCTCTCGCCCAAATAACCGTCTAAGCTCACAAGGAAAGACTCTCAGTTTCAGTAAAATTTCGCACTAAGTGCACTAAGTCTCTTAAAGAAAAGGTTCTACAGTAAATAGTTGATCTCTTTTGAATAATCAAAGGCTAAAGCTAGCTAGATAATTATAATGAATACATAACTGCATTGTAAATTGGCCCAATATCATTTAAACTCTTGATTGGTTCCTTTTGTTGATTTGAAGAAGCATGGTTTTACGACAAATATACTATTTTTGAGCTGAATATATGTTAAGTGAGTCATTTGCATGTGTTTTGATATGCTAAATGTGTATTTCGCATGTTTTGTGGCATAATTAAGGTGTTCCCTTCTTGAAGGAGGTAAGTTGGGCTACATCATTGGTGTTAACGTATGGCTAGCGACGCCATCAGGAAGGGGTAAGAAGTGAGTTGAGGAAGAGGTTAGGTTACAATCTCTATGAGCAATATGTCACTCCTTGAGTATTCAGATCTAAGTCCATATTCATGAACCTCCTCCTTGTACCTTCAAGCAGTTTTTCCAAGTAATTCCTCCTTTCCACGGATGTATCAACTTGTATGCTTACAGTGGCGCAATATTTTATGTAGACCATTTTATATTACCCCTTGATCTTCAAAGAAATGTATTATAAGTTTATAAATTATTATCTTCGTCGATTTCACTTTTTCTCAACGCTGGGGTCGAAAACGTTTCATGATGACAGTCTTATATGACTCGCTCAAAAAATTAAACGTTACTCGAGAATCGTGAATACATTTTTATAAATAAAAAAACAGTAAAATGCTAATGAAATTCAAACGGCAGCAATATATTTATTAAATGACCTAAATCATGATTTTAAAACAAATATTTAAATATTTGATAAAGTATAACAGGTCATCTTTATTTTTTACTTTAGGGATGAAAACAATGGAGAGGTCTTTCGTTTCGCTAGTCGCAGTTTACGCACGACACTGCAATAGGGAATAATGGCGATGTTTCTGCGGCGTTTACTTTTCGAGTGTCAGCCTACGGTATTTCTCCGCGCGTTGTCATTTAGTGACTGCTTGTAGCGTATTGTCTTTTCAGAGAACACTGGTAGACAACACGCGGAGAAATACTGGTAAGCTGACTCTAAAAAAGGGAACAATGCGTTTCATTTTTTAGCAGTATGATTAGATGGCTCATGTTGATAGAAAATGCCATCCTATGCGAGGCAAACACTAATGCTTCGTATTGAATCACCACCAAGAACAGCTGCTGAGAAATGGCAGTTTTTGCCCTCAGTTCAGCCGAAATCGTTTTGTCTTGAGACAGAAAAAATGGGGAGGGGAAGAGGTTTTGCGGAAGAAATAGCTTTGGACACGCCCCAACGCACGAGAAAAACTCATAAAAAACAGCCGTGACGCAGGACCCGCCTTCTTTTTTCCACAAGAGAGGCAGCAATCATCGCCTTCCCCTAATTAAGTCAAGTCGGCGGCAGAGCGTCCACACTTTTCAATTTGTAGGTGGCCCCGTATCATTTTAAACGGATAATAAACTCGGCGTATTCTTAGCCGTGGTCTGTTTTTAAAGAACTCCCATTCCTTCCCCTTCCAGTTATGCGCTCCAATGCGAATCGAGCGCTCTCCCGCGGCGCTTTCGAGAACTTTTCCTTCCCAACCCCCGCGCCGCCCACCACCTCCTCACGAGACACATTTCTTCACCGCTTCACAGGGAAAGAGAACCTTCTTTTCCCATATAATTAAAAAAACCATCGCCTTCTTTTGTTTTTTACGAGGACATGGCTCCCTTGATGAGGTAAACGGCTTCTAATTAGCGGTCGAATGGGACATTTTTACCGCTTTTCGGCTTTCTAATGGGTGGCGGGAGGAAGCTCTCGAGCCGCGTGGAGTTGCGATCAGGCCAATTGATTCCGCACCGCCGCCGCCGTCGCTGCAGGTTGCTGTGCATTGCATTGCAGGTGGGAGTGGACGCAGATGCGTTGGGACGCGTACGAATGAGAGTTGGAGGAGCAGAGAACAGCGGTGGAACAGTGGTGGAACGTATCTCCCCCCCATCTCCCCTCCTCGGCAGTGGATCGAGCAGTCGCTCTCGCCAAAAGTAATAATTTTCAAATTATTAAAAAAGTACACGCATGCGCCTCATGGGTGTCTCATTCAAAGTTGTTTCGTTATATCCCTTGGTGCGGTTGTGTTTTTTCATTTAAGCGATTACCATCATCATTGATGATTTAATGTTTGGTCACTCCGCCTCACCCCTTCGAAGGGCAGCCTGTCTACCGACTACTGTCGGCGTCAAAATGATGTGCTGCTGTACTTGGAAAATTTCTACCTTGGTCCCTGTAACTGATAGTGCAATATTTTATACACCAATTTAAAGGTAATTCTATTGGAATTTCAGCAGTATTTTCTATTGTATAATAACACCAAAAGTGGAAACACATTAATGCAATAATTGACGCCGCACACCCTAAATTTAGTAGTTTTGTCAACTTCATGAACTTTTTAACTCAGCCTAGGGAAAACTACATGGTCTACAGTATTGACTATCCACGAAAAGTTGCAAAAATTGTTAGAGATACATAAAATGGCAAGTGGAAATTTTTATAACGCATAAAAGAAAAAAATCTGCTGGAATTATAATAAAATTATCTTTAAATTGGTGTATAAAGCATTGCACTAGTAGTTACAGGGGCCAAGATATAAATTTTCCAATGTACAGCGGCATATCATTATTACGCCAACAGTAATTTAATTTCATAACTTTGGTCGAATCTCAAATTAAAGTTATCTGTCTCCTTGTGTCCATGACTGTTGAGTCCTGGAGTTCCCACAAAATCCCATCCAGGCTGGACCTTTTAAAAGGAGGCATTCTGCGGACCTAAATGACAATCGCGATGCGGAAACGGAAGTTTAGAGCCATGGAATTAATTGCCTCGGGATACACCACGTCACCTACGCCCCTCTTGCTGGCACCATGAAACTCGTGGTAAGAAGATTCGATCCTAACACAGTCAAGTGCTAACCCATCACGTGCTGACCTATTGCTGGTTTAACGGCAAATTCTATGAGCAGTCGGAGGGTGTGGCCATGGAATCGCCGATGTCACCACCAATTGCTAACTTCTACATGGAAGACTTTGAAAAGCAAGCACTCAACACAGCCCCGCTACGTTAGAGCGGACCAAAAAAAGTGAAAGTCAAAATTATCGAGTCGGGTAAGTCCTATTAAGTGCTACGGCGCGAGACAAGAATTTTGGTACCCGGGTCGACCCGATTGGACGACGGGAAAAGGTCCCGCACAGCGCTTGAACATTTAACCTAGGCGATGATGCGATCTCAGGGACCGAAATATCGGTCGGACAGAAAATTTCTTCAAACAGAATATGTGCAGAATGGTCTTTTTTAAGGAGAGAAAAAATAAACCAAGTCCTTATCTAAAAAAATATATAAATGAAATAAAAGAAAAATTAAGAAAAAAAATGCATCGCCTATTTTACAAGGGGCAAATACAATTTTTCGCAAGTAATTCACAGCAAAAACAACATCAAAGTTTATTTACTTTTCTATCATTTGCAACTGTTAATAAGAGCAATTGATGTCGCAATCATCATTAGTCAAATAATTTCCCTTTAGAAATTTAGTTAGTAATTTTACAGCTCTTTCCGCT
Source organism: Ceriagrion tenellum (assembly GCA_963169105.1). Taxonomy (NCBI): domain Eukaryota; kingdom Metazoa; phylum Arthropoda; class Insecta; order Odonata; family Coenagrionidae; genus Ceriagrion; species Ceriagrion tenellum. Next base: position 134,657,929 of record OY720642.1, on the reverse strand, counting down.
GTGTCATTAACAATTTTGATGTTTTTCAAGTCCTTTGAGGGAATCCTGATTTACTCTACACAAGTTCGGGCCTTTATTTATAAAGCTCGGTGAAATACCAGTTATATTGAAAAATTTGTTAGACACCAAAATATTCGTTTTAAAAAATTTTGCTTGCTATTTTGTATCTTTATCAACTCTCGCAACCCTTGGTGAGAAGTCAATGCTGTAGATTTCGCAGTTTTCCCTAGGCTGAGTTACAAAGTTCATGAAGTTGACAAAACTGCTAAATTTAGGTAGTGTGGTAACGTGTGTCCATTTCTGGTTATATTATATAATAAAAAATACTAGTGAAATGATAATAAAATTATCTTTAAAGTGGTGTATCAAGTATTGCACTAGCATTTCCAAGTAACCAAGATATAAATTCTCAAAGTACAGCGGCACATCACATAACGCCGACCCTCGTGGCGAACGAGGGCGTAGTCCAATCTTTGAAGTTAAATATCTCCGTTGTTTGTGCACTACCCACAATCAAACTTGTTTCTGAGGTAAGAAAAAAGACTGACGTGTCAAATTAGAAATAAAATTCAAATGTAAAAATGGCTGTATTTTTGTTGTTAAAATTTAAACATTTAAAATGTAAACAATTTCTATAAATTTTAGTTTATTTACAAAACTGATAAAACACTTTCTCTACATTCTTTTGCAAACATAATCAGGTCTCAATTGTTTCTCTAGCTATTTTCGTTTAGAAGATATAGCAAAAAGAAAAAAGGTCTGAGCGCAAAATGGTCGAAACTTTGATCGTCTCTAGATCTGCCAAAAATTTTTTTCTATCCAGAAACGCTTCCAAACTTTTTCATTCAACGCCAGATGGAACCCACACAAAAATCGGAGTTACCGACGGTCAATTCACTGCTGATCTGACATGTAATGACCCATATTGAATACCCAAGTAGAGAATGTGGAGTCTATGAAATACTTTGTAGTTAAACTAACTAATGATCTATTGTGGACCAAACATAGTCAGGAAATAACTAGTCAAGCTAATCGTAAATTGCCATTGGTTAAAGGGTACTTGTAAAGTGCGGCAATAAAGTCAGAGCTATCAGCTACTTCTCCCAATTCTTAAGCCCCACTTGTAATACGCTGCCAGTGTTCGGGATCTTTAAGAGGTAGGCTTAGTGTTAGAACGCGAATAGACGATATCAGCCAGATACGTGAAAGGCCGTTATGATAATATTTAGTGTTACTGATCTCTTGCAACGACTGGGATGGAACCGCTTTATGATTTTCGATCGAGAATTAGACTCAATATTTTACGTATAATATACCATAATTACCATTATTTCTCGTTATCTATACCGTTGACGAAAATTAAAACTCGGAGCATTATTATTCATAAAGTGGTATATAAATTGATATTTGCAAACAAATAATAATTCAATTAATATTTGTAATGTTTAAAAAACTCGGGATTCGCACCGGGTAATAGTTTCAAAATTCGCGGACGTTTCGGAAAACGACTTGTGTTCCATTTTCAAGGCGTGTGTTATTTCCGTCGTGTCCCCTATAAGGATTCGGCGAATTTTGAAAATATTACCCGGTGCAAAGCCCGAGAAAGATATTTAACATATTACAACGGGAAAATCCTAAATCTTTTATTTGTTGTTTGGGTAGTAGTACCAGTAGCTCAATTATTTGCGCTTGCCTGAGAGTTATCAACACGATCTATGCGAGTGTGACTTCGGCACTCCTAATACGATGCGCCGAGTTTAAATGTGGAGAAAATACGAACGGACAGTGGATGCACATTTCCTGATTGGATGAACACTGCTTTTCTGCAATACGGAGCAATGGAAGCACACTCTGATCTATTTTCCGGCTTTGAATGAATTTCAACTCCTAAAGTGCTCCAAATGTGTATAAGTAATTCCTTATGACATTTCCGCGTCAAATAGATCCTCTAAAAGTATGCATGAATTTCACGTTTTAAGTGAACAGGGTGGAAGTTTACATGAGTCGCCATCGACGCCCAAACCGTGTGATCCTCTTTATGACTCTTATTTTAATACTGCACTTAAGAGGTATTTTCATGAAATCAGCGATGGTAAGTGACGAATTTATTGCATGTTGATTTCTATCAGATCATTTAGAAATCACTGGAGAGAATCATGGGAGCAGCTTCCAGCCTGGCTCACATTGTTGAACTCTCCCCCAGGATTTTCAATTGCGCAATTGCGATTTAATTATTGTAAATGAATCATATGTCAATAAATTAATTTCTGGAATGTTATTTCTTATGCTTGGTTTATTATTGAATATCCATTCCAAGAGATTTTTGCGTTGTTTTCATTGAGTTTTGATTGTGGCGCAGCCAATTTATTAAACCACTACTTCGAAAGAGTATTCACTAAGGATGGCACAATACACAATTTAGACATTCCCGACTTTAATGAGCCGATGACTGACATAAAAATTCAACGTGATGGAATAATTAAACAACTGCATTGGATTTAAAGTAATAAGTCCCCAGGGCCAGAGGAATTACCTGCACGCATACTCAAGGAGTTATCGCCACAGATTGCACCATTCTTAGAAATTATATTTAGCAAATCATTATCCGAAGGCAAGGTGCCCCAAGACTGGAAAATAGCTAATGTCACACTGACATTTTAAAAAGGAAATAGAAATGACCCAGGAAATTACCGGTCTATATCGCTAACATCACTTTTATGCAAGATCCTCGAACACATTGTCGTTAGTAATATTATGGCATTCCAGGATAATCGTAACTTCTTACACAGCAGTCAGCACAGCTTCCATAAGGGCAGGTCCTGCGAAACACAGCTTGCGCTCTTCCTTCATGATATCCTAAAATCAGGTGAATCGATTAAGCAAGTCGAAGCGATATTACTGGATTTCAAGAGGGCATTCGACCAGGTTTCTCACAAAACTCATATATAAATTGCAATCATGCGGAGTTAATAAAAAAATAGTGAATTGGATAAGTGACTTTCTCAGCGATCGAAAACAAAAAGTAGATATTGACGGTTTTGGCTCTGATATGATCAAAGTCATATATAGTGTTCCTCAGGGAAGTGTGATCTGGCCTCTTAATTCATTATTTATTCATTAATTCATTATAATTCATTAATTTGACTTAATTTATACATTTAGCAGTAAACAAAGATTAATTGCAGATGATACAGTGAAATAAACGAAGACGCACACTTTGAAGCTCTGTTATTGGACCTTAACAAAGTTCATTCATGGCACTAATTACAATTAAATATCCGCAAATGCCCCTCAGTTCACTTCCTGTGGAAGTCATCAAACAGATGCCATTCATATACTGTGGGCGGAGTAAACATAAAATCTTAAGATACAGTAAAATATCTTGGAAATACTTTAACTTCTGATATATCGTGGGGAACACACATACAAAACATATGCGGCACTGCATTGCAGAAACTAGGTTTCGTTAAGCGTAAACTTTTTTATACTTCATGCTTATACTTTACCATACTACGCGCTTGTAACTATCAACCGAGGGCTACTGATAAAGATGATAAAAAGATGAAATGGAAAATAATCTGCCGTTTTATGTAGTCTGTTTATATTAACATAGGGTGGTTGGCCCTCTTTAATCTATATTTATATTAATGACCTAATTTCTAGAGTTATCAGTAAACTTGATTAATTGCAGACGATACAGTTATCTACCGTAAAGTAAACGAAGACGCAAACTTTGAAGCCTTATTATTGGACATTAACAAAGTTCATTCATGACATCAAGAGTGGGGGTTAGAATTAAATGTCAGCAAATGCACCACAGTTCACTTCAACTGCGAAAGTCATCACAAAAATGCCATACCTATACTGTGGGTGGAGTAACCATAAAGTCTTCAGATACAGTAAAATATTTTGGAATTACCTTAACATCTGTTATAACGTGGGGATTACACATACAAAACATATGTGGCGCAGCATTAAAAAAACTAGGTTTTGTTAAACGTAAAATAGGAAGGTCTTCGGATGAAAAAGTCAAAGAGATACACTACTTCGCTCTGGTTAAGCCACATCTCGAATACGCTGCGAGCATTTGGGATCCTAGTCATAAAGATTTAACCAAAAAAATTAATAATATACAAAGGACAGCAGCGCGCTTCGTTAAAAACTGCTACGAGCGTACATATAGTGTATCACAACTTTTAGAGGAATTAAGGTGGGAGGCCCTAGAGACTCTGAGGCTACACGCTAGGCTTAGGATGCTTGATAAATTCAGAACTGATATTTTTCAGAGCGACATGGAGAATATTATCATGACTCCTCACTACATCTCTAGGTCTCACAGATGCGATAAAATAAGAGAGGTACACGGCCGAACAGATAGGTACTAGAACTCGTTCTTTACTACTCGAACAATAAGCGACCACAATAAAAATCGAGCTCCACTAAATACACTCCAATAATATATGTCACCATTTCATCTCCCAAAAACTTACACCTTTACGCGGCTGGTGACCTAACACCTCCTGCCACACGCCCATGAGGCGGATCGCAGGGTATTATGTAGATGTAGATTGAGTATGTATTTTCGGTGATCGAGCAATGGTCATGATTGCCTTCCTTTCTTTGTTTCTTCCGCCGATTCCTTTTCGAGAGACAATGGTCGTGACGTAGTCACACACATTCCACTTGCATATTATAATTGTTTCGTTCCTATTCCGCGTCTTGTTTTCGTCTGCTTCAGCAATTGCCTCTGTTTCTGTGGAGGGATTTCGTGTGATGACGATTGTTAACTAGTAACTAAATGACATATTTTACAAAATGCGTTGCAACCCGCACGTAGGGACCTCTCTGTGGGTGAATAACGATCAAGACCGAATTTTTGTGGATAGTTGTTTGATTCTTTCACGCGAGGTATTTAGCAACGTAAGCATTTTATTACAAAGAAATAGATAAATTCACAACATGCACGTCTGTTTTGAAGTGAGCTATCCAGTGCGGAGGGTCCGTGACTCAATTGAAGGCGAATGTATATACTATTGTGTGGCGAAGATTCCACCAATTCTACCGTCCCTGGAAGACTGCGACTGTACTTCCTTAGCTATAGCTTCTGTAATAATGGGTTAAATCGTGCAAAAAACGATAAAAAATAAATAAAATAGAATTCCCTCCTTTCTCATGCGTTAGAAAGAACCAGACGAAAAAAGGGTCTCTATCTGTGACAGCCAAAGGAGGCAGAGAGAGAGAGAGAGTGAGAGAGAGAGAGAGAGAGAGAGGAAGAGAGAGAGAGAGAGAGGGAGAGCAAGTTATTTTAAGGTAGTTTGAGCAAAAAATCATTTTACTTAGAAATCAATGAATTTGGTCTCATTTTGAAGAAAAATGTCTCACCTATCCAATGACACCAAATAATCTACCGCTTACCACATTACTTTCGGAGATATTTTCCCAGAAATACCAGCCCTTTTACATGAGAAATGGTACGTTTATGCACTCCAGAGAGACATTATTTACAAAATGAGGCATTTCTAACACTTATTGTTAGATGTCGTAAAAAACTAACAGTGTGTAGTTTGTTTATTTTCTCAACTATTTTGGAAAATTAATCATATTGTCACCACAGTAGGTTTTTGGGTATCATAAAAAAACCTTCCGTTTTGAAGGAGTTTTAAACGCACCACGCGAAAACATGAGTAAAATTAAAGACTTTTTTTAAATATTTTCATTTAATTACTAACAATTTCTGTCATATAAAACTATATTATTGCACCAATAATTGTGCAATATTTAATTGATGTGTCCTACAGCTGGTGAAATTAAAACGTATAATTCGAATATGGTCTCTGTTATGACTGGGGAACTATCTCGCTCTGACTACCTTAAAGGTACAATTGGATTGTGCCGTGACTAGTGGGAAGTATAGTGTCCAGGGTGTTAGTGTTTCTCTTGGAGTCAGCGACACGAGGACTCGGCGAATATCTCAGAGAGACAGCCCAACCACCTTCCGCGGTGGCACAGAATCCAGTTTTACGTATCGTATGGCCCAAAAGGGATATTTGTAAATAATTCTGTGGACCTTTTATGTTCACCCAAGGGCGATAGTAATAATTTATAGCGTGTAATACTGGCACGGTCAAATGTATTCAATTCGTGCACAAGAGGATTCGAAGTAAATTCATTTACATATTCCGAAATGTCTGTTATCCTGTTTTGTTAACCTGTTTTACCAAGGGTAATGGCATTAGAATTCTCAGTCGGTAGTGCAAAGGATAATGTATTGAAGTGTTCAAATTGTAACCATTGAAATTCTGTGTCAGAGTACTATTCCATTTGTCATTAAATTGTGGCACAAGGAAATTTATACGTCAGTCTTATGCTTATTTACCGACTAGAGACCGACTACTTAGCCAGAGCAAGGAGAAATAAGGTAAGGAGAGTAATATCAGCGAGGCGAGTAGGTCCATGGAAGGAAAGTATTCACTTAGTGAATAAAATGAGGTTTCAGTTAATGCATAAAACCTTGAATTTAAATAATAGGAAATAGGAAAAGATACTTTGTTACATTTTGGCGACATACATTAAATGTTACATGTGGGCGATTACGTGAGGATCACGTGATTAAATGTTACATAGGAAAAACAAAAACTTTTTTGTTACAGCATCATTGAAGATATATGCAGCAAGGTACATACATGAAAACCACATACCACAGAATTACGCCTAATTCCATATCCATAACTGAGTTGGCGACTCACGAATTATAACATTTTACGTTTTTGAATTGTACTCTCAGAGTAATGTTGGTACTTGCTCGGGGTGATTGCGATGTTATGCTGTTAAGGGTAGTGAGTCAATATTAAATTTTGACTCACACGATAGTATTCATAAGTAACTAATATGTTACTTGGATATTTTCGTAGGCATAAGGCGGATTTCGCACTGTATTTTAAAAAAATAAATGCACTTTTGTCATAACTATAACACATATAGTGGACGATTATTAAAAAACATGTAAATGACGTAAATGGACTCTGGTAGCTGCCTTCTACTCCCGCTTCTACTCTACTCATTTGCATCCATAATCACACAATAAAACCTTAAAAATTATACAAAACTTATTGCGAGAATACATATAAAAGTATTCAGCTCCTCCTCTTCAAAATATTTCCGTATTTCACTCCAAATATTGACCTACTCTTTACTTCTAGATCCCTCACCCGGACACCTAAACGCATACGACTACTATGGGACAAATTTACCCCTATTATGCGATTTTGTACGCATTCTTGGCACTTCATAGTATCTGGTGATAATATTTTACACCACACTCACTTTTTCTGAGATACAAGTGACTCCTATGACATAAATCAGCTTAGTTATTGGACTGACATCCATTCTTTGGAACAGCCCTAACCGACGAATCACGCCATTTGCAAGTATACACGCCATACACAGGCTCATTTCAGGAGAATCATCTCCGCGCTCTTTCAAACCCCCGCATTTACAAAATTTCAAACCGACCCCTTCCACTCGACCACTTACAAACCACTCTCTCGTGCTCCATATCCACCGCATATGTGAGTGATATCCAAGGCTTTCCCGGCGAATAATGTTAATAAAGTCGATAGCTGGGGATTTTTCATTTACCACGGTGGAGATCTCAAACAGAAATCGAACAGTAACTCGCTGCATTTTTGCTCGCACGACGCTTCACCCGCCAAAACTAATTCTCAACAAATCAACAATGGAGTGTGGAAGGCTACATTTAATCCGTGATACATATGATCGCGGATAGTAGAAATATTTTCGATGGTCCGAGTTTATGATGATATTTATAATACCATTGGCCCCTTCGGCTATTTCTGGCTGCAATTTGGGAATAATCTTGGTAATAATTTTCCTAGTTTTGAGAATCTTAAGTTATCATTGGTAGGGATACTGCTAGTGTACGTTTGCTGGGTTATAAATTCGTATTTTTTTAACTAAATGCATAGGCTTTGTCATTTGCTTGGAGAAAAATACCGTTTAAAACGGGAAGTTATTTCGGTCGTGTAATAGTTGCTATAAAAATCCTAGAAGATATTGTTCAAGGCAGATTGGTAGGCATTTCAAGCATCAAATATCACTATTACTATGAAGAATTTTCAGCAGTAAATATTTTAAGTTTATTAAATTTGGGGAATTCTTAGTTGTTAACTATTAAATTCTGAATTGTGTTTTTTATAGTCTTGAAAACCAGGAGTTTCTCTGACTTTCAAAAAGCCTTCTTTTCACCGGTAGAATACTTAAAAAAAAGGATTTTAGTAGAGTGTAGTAGTTCCTCAGTTTGTATGAGGGGTCTATTGTTCATTTATTAATCCTTTTTTATCACACATGCATGCTATTTACCTACTTGGTGCCATGTATCTCCCTGCAAATTCCAATAGTTCTGCTTGTGAGAATCATTACAATACAATTGAGGGTATCGAAACTGTAAATCAATACAGAGATGTGCTATTACTCGGTGATTATAATATTCCTAATTTTAACTGTAATCTCCCAGTCATTTAATAAGTCAGCTAAAATCATCCCACAGCAAATTATTACTTGAGACAGTCAATTATCTAGAGTTATTTCAAATCAACAAATCCTCTAACTCCATTCATGAGATTGGACCTGACTTTCTGTGCCAAAAGAGAGGTCACCTCTTGCATTGATGTCAATCCACTTCTACCTGCTGATATTTATAATTCAGCCCTTAATTTTATCATTCCTCAAAAGGATTGTTCTTTTTATAAAAAGACAGGTAACACTGATTATGACTACGGAAAGTGTGCTTTTACATCAATTATTTCCTTTATTGAAAACGTAAATTGGCCGGGGCTGCTGAATATAAGATGAATTTTTATCAGATATACATGCTACATACTGAATTATGTTTAATATATTTTTTTAAATAGTCAATAGCGACTCGTTTTATTATTCGTAAAAGGTTTGATAGCTTTTTGTATTTCCTTTTTATGGTTAACATTTTATGAATTATATATTTACGTAGGAACATTTTGAGTGAGGCATATTCATATTATAACAAGCCCGCTTCTATTTCAAGTCTCAATTGTGTTCTCATTAAGATAGTTCTCCTGAGTTTTGCTATATGTCGACATTTTCAAATTCAATGAAATGTTGGTAACTTTTTGTCTTAGAGCTCACAACAGTAATGTGTTTTTTTATAGTGGGGGAGGAAATGGATCCTACGAATGTTTTCTCTGGCGCATGCAGCACTTTGAATTTTGAGAAATTCAATATGGAGACACATTTAGGATAAACTCCATCAACACTAAATCCGACTCCCGAAAAAGCCAGCTATTTCCGCTCCCTCTTGATGCCTAACGAGTTGGGACTCACTTCAAGATGGCGTCCTCCCTAAATCTGCCGAGATAGCTGCCTTAATGGCGAGTTTGGATACAGCTTAGGTAAAAAAACAACGGAGCTTGCGGCGAGAGATATATGCGTTGCTCAACGCTCAAAAACGAAGAAAATAATGCGCGCTGCTCAACGAAACTTCAAGAAAAAAAATCCTCGGTGAATTACTAGACGAAAACCCCAAGTCATTCTGGTCTTACGCGAGAGAGTTCCAGGGCAAATCTTCGACAGTAGAGTCTTTATTGGACACAAACGGCAAAGTGGTCACCAACAGTATCGACAAAGCCAATTTATTAAACCACTACTTCGAAAGAGTATTCACTAAGGATGGCACAATACACAATTTAGACATTCCCGACTTTAATGAGCCGATGACTGACATAAAAATTCAACGTGATGGAATAATTAAACAACTGCATTGGATTTAAAGTAATAAGTCCCCAGGGCCAGAGGAATTACCTGCACGCATACTCAAGGAGTTATCGCCACAGATTGCACCATTCTTAGAAATTATATTTAGCAAATCATTATCCGAAGGCAAGGTGCCCCAAGACTGGAAAATAGCTAATGTCACACTGACATTTTAAAAAGGAAATAGAAATGACCCAGGAAATTACCGGTCTATATCGCTAACATCACTTTTATGCAAGATCCTCGAACACATTGTCGTTAGTAATATTATGGCATTCCAGGATAATCGTAACTTCTTACACAGCAGTCAGCACAGCTTCCATAAGGGCAGGTCCTGCGAAACACAGCTTGCGCTCTTCCTTCATGATATCCTAAAATCAGGTGAATCGATTAAGCAAGTCGAAGCGATATTACTGGATTTCAAGAGGGCATTCGACCAGGTTTCTCACAAAACTCATATATAAATTGCAATCATGCGGAGTTAATAAAAAAATAGTGAATTGGATAAGTGACTTTCTCAGCGATCGAAAACAAAAAGTAGATATTGACGGTTTTGGCTCTGATATGATCAAAGTCATATATAGTGTTCCTCAGGGAAGTGTGATCTGGCCTCTTAATTCATTATTTATTCATTAATTCATTATAATTCATTAATTTGACTTAATTTATACATTTAGCAGTAAACAAAGATTAATTGCAGATGATACAGTGAAATAAACGAAGACGCACACTTTGAAGATCTGTTATTGGACCTTAACAAAGTTCATTCATGGCACTAATTACAATTAAATATCCGCAAATGCCCCTCAGTTCACTTCCTGTGGAAGTCATCAAACAGATGCCATTCATATACTGTGGGCGGAGTAAACATAAAATCTTAAGATACAGTAAAATATCTTGGAAATACTTTAACTTCTGATATATCGTGGGGAACACACATACAAAACATATGCGGCACTGCATTGCAGAAACTAGGTTTCGTTAAGCGTAAACTTTTTTATACTTCATGCTTATACTTTACCATACTACGCGCTTGTAACTATCAACCGAGGGCTACTGATAAAGATGATAAAAAGATGAAATGGAAAATAATCTGCCGTTTTATGTAGTCTGTTTATATTAACATAGGGTGGTTGGCCCTCTTTAATCTATATTTATATTAATGACCTAATTTCTAGAGTTATCAGTAAACTTGATTAATTGCAGACGATACAGTTATCTACCGTAAAGTAAACGAAGACGCAAACTTTGAAGCCTTATTATTGGACATTAACAAAGTTCATTCATGACATCAAGAGTGGGGGTTAGAATTAAATGTCAGCAAATGCACCACAGTTCACTTCAACTGCGAAAGTCATCACAAAAATGCCATACCTATACTGTGGGTGGAGTAACCATAAAGTCTTCAGATACAGTAAAATATTTTGGAATTACCTTAACATCTGTTATAACGTGGGGATTACACATACAAAACATATGTGGCGCAGCATTAAAAAAACTAGGTTTTGTTAAACGTAAAATAGGAAGGTCTTCGGATGAAAAAGTCAAAGAGATACACTACTTCGCTCTGGTTAAGCCACATCTCGAATACGCTGCGAGCATTTGGGATCCTAGTCATAAAGATTTAACCAAAAAAATTAATAATATACAAAGGACAGCAGCGCGCTTCGTTAAAAACTGCTACGAGCGTACATATAGTGTATCACAACTTTTAGAGGAATTAAGGTGGGAGGCCCTAGAGACTCTGAGGCTACACGCTAGGCTTAGGATGCTTGATAAATTCAGAACTGATATTTTTCAGAGCGACATGGAGAATATTATCATGACTCCTCACTACATCTCTAGGTCTCACAGATGCGATAAAATAAGAGAGGTACACGGCCGAACAGATAGGTACTAGAACTCGTTCTTTACTACTCGAACAATAAGCGACCACAATAAAAATCGAGCTCCACTAAATACACTCCAATAATATATGTCACCATTTCATCTCCCAAAAACTTACACCTTTACGCGGCTGGTGACCTAACACCTCCTGCCACACGCCCATGAGGCGGATCGCAGGGTATTATGTAGATGTAGATTGAGTATGTATTTTCGGTGATCGAGCAATGGTCATGATTGCCTTCCTTGCGATAAAATAAGAGAGATACACTGCCGAACAGATAGGTACAAAAACTAGTTCTTTCCGCGCACAATAAGCGACCAAAATAAAAATTGACTCCACTAAATACATTCCTATAATACATGCCACCATTTCATCTCCCAAAAACTCAACACGGCTGTTGCCCTAACACTTCCTGCCTCACGCCCATGAGGTGGCTCGCAGGGTATTATGTAGATGTAGATCAATGCTTTTCTTTTTATTTATACCATCAGAAACACATAAAGATTTCATACGGTATTTTTCGTTTTTATTTATTTGTAATTGATTTTTGTGATGAAAATCATAACCATTATCTAGCGTCAAGTAAATGTTATCGTGTGCGTTATTGTGCTCACTTTCTCCGGCAGAAATTGTTGTTTCACGAATTTAATGCAGTTTTGCCTGAAGATAACTAAGTGACAGCATTATACTGTGAATGTGTGGACTATCTGAGACTTTCGGTGCGATTCGGAGGGGTTTTGTGGAGTAGATGAGTGTCTAGGTGAGAACAGAGACGGCCGTCCAAGAATGAGCATTGAATGTTTCAGTGATAGAAAAGTAATGAATGGAGACTGTCTTGGCCGCGCGGTAGAAATTAGCGTACTCCTAACATCAAGCAGAAAATGATTAGAATGAGGGAAACATCATTGGATGATGATTAAAGGAAAATGAACTCGCCTGAAAAGTCACAGTAGAATAGCGTGATGTTCGAAAAGAGTAGTTATTTTGGAATAATGAACAAAAAATTCAACCGTCAAATTTAAGAAAGAAGAGAAGTTTGGCAATAGGACCAAATGATGGATATACAAATGGACGAATCTTGTACATTCTTAGTACTTGAGAGAGAGAAGTCAGATAAGTATCGTTTGCAGAAAATTATTAGTTTTTACAAACAAATCGATTCCCTGCATTATCTTGTTATGACGATAAACCTTTATTAATTATAACCCTCTATTAATTATATCTCCACAAGAAGTCCGTCTTTTTACTAAATAAATTGGTAAAGATAAATCTTTTGCCGGTTTTAAAAATGTCTCCATGTAAAGGGAAATATAAAGGGAAAACGCAATAATAAATGTGAGGTAATAAATATCTGAGAGATGAGAGAGACCTAAACGGACAAAAAAGCCCAAAGAACTTGCTCAAGGCATTAACGCTTTATTGAAAACTTTTTTTTATATTTCCTGCTTATACTTGACCATACTACGCGCTTGAAACTATCAAAAGAGGGCTACTGATAAAGATGATGAAAGGTTGAAATGAAACTTTGATAACTCCTTTTTGGACAAAGGGCTGGTGTTGAGGTTTGACAGAGCCACAAAGTGATTCCTAGCTCCACAAGAAGTTAACCGCGCAAAATTATACTTTAAACGTGCGTGTTAAATTCACATTCATGTCCTCAGCTGTTTTCTCCTCTCAAGTTATGGTCGCGTAAGAAAATACAATTCTTAATACCTACTAAAATAGAATCTGCTTTCAACTCTCGCGTTTCGTCGAGTAGGATTTAATTTCCCATTCGGTTCAACACTATCGCATCCGCAGTGCGGTCTCGCTCCCTTTCTAACTGAAGCACAGTGCATCTGGACATCAAAATATTTTCCCTGAGGGTTTTTTTGACTCTCGGTCGCCATATGTCTCTGGGAGAACAAAAGAATTCAATGAGAATGACTCGAAAGGGCGAACGAGCTTCACTTCCGGGGGGGGGGGGGGGGGGGGGGCGGGGCGGTTGACGCCAATCGAATGTAAAATTCCAGTGAAACTGGGGAATGTCCCTTTAGGGTTTGAAAAAGAGCAATGGACAAACGATTAACGTTAACGCGATTAATTTGCGGGAGGGTGCATCCCGTGATAATAACCAGGGTGAAGGGACCCTTGACCTTAATTTGAATCGGATGATGAGAGTGCCGAGCAATGAGAGACAAAACGTCCCGACCGTTGTGGCGGGTTCCCTAGGGACTCGTGCGGACGAAAGATTGAAAGGCTCTGAGAAACGGGGCACCACGGAGGATTTAATGATTCTATTTTTCATAATGTGCAGCAGCCGAGGCTATTTTACGCACCTAAAAATCGTGAGATTGTATGCGAAATTTGCATACGTATGATCGAGGTGCCGATGAACTCGGCGCAAAGGCGGTAGGCTGACCAGAAAGAAAAAAAAAGAAATTTACGGTGAAATTTGGAGAAAATAGAGACATTCTTCCCAGTTCCATTTATCAGCAAAGATGCTAATCACAAACTCACCTCTTCTTGCAATATATTCGGAATTTACTGATTATTTTTTTATTAATTTTTACTTTCTTATAATTTATTTATTTTTATTCTCTTATTAATTATATAGTTATTTTTAACTTTGCAGTTATGCATAAATTACCCTTTTCATTATTATTATCATTCATGTGTATTTCATGCATTGTTTTGTTTCTGTTGCATTAGCTTAATCTGTCTGTAGGTTTTCGCAGGTTTTTCACACTCCCCTTCGTGTGCGGGTGTAAAACTGGGAGTTCCGAGGACCACAAAGCACGTCGAAAGGATCGAATCGACCTCCTTGAAATTAAGAACCCGCTGGCATTAGCCGCTTAAATGGTTTCTAACGGATAAAAATAACTGTATAATAAATTCTTTCAAATGTCCCATCTGATAAGAGGGACTTTTATTGTCTACATTAGGAATATTACCGGAAATTATTCCATTTACCCAAAACCCGAGAATTACTCTTGAATAAAACCTCTCGTATCTCGTAAAATGATTCCCAAAGAACAGATAAATAATCCAAGAAAGTAAATTTTTAATATTTCAAAAACGTCTTAATTCATTGAACTTTTCGATTCCAGGTCACACGTGTCTCTCACAACCGTGGTGAAGCACTTCGTCCTTCAAAATTGAGTATTCGACCAGCAGTCACTCTTTCTAGAATGAACGGACAACAGGATGGACACCTGCCATCGCTCGTGAAATGCACGAAGGTATGAAGCAGCTTCGGTGCATACAAGTAAAACATGATAAGCTCTATAAAAATCGCTGATACTCAAAGTTTTCATGGACCAAAAAAAAGAGAGAACTTCTAAGGGTATTCACTATAGTTATTAGAATCTAGACGTGGCTGAGACTTGTTTTGGAACGCTTGTGATTCCCTCGCATAACTTCAAAAATTCCATAATTGCCATTTGCCATACAAAATTTTCCCCATGTATCTACAAAGCCAAAAGTGTAATTTGTCATTTTTTGTCCATGTCGCAGTTATTTTCCTCGAGCGCCTCTGTTTCAAAAGAGCAAACACGTTGTTCGAGACATAGAATGTCATCCTTGCATGTATTGGCCATTGTCATTATGGTACATAACGAACCGGTATAAATGTATGATTTACATTGCATTTACAGCAAAAGAAACCTCGATGAAGAGAAGATTTTAAAGTAGCTACTCCCTAAGAGGCAAACACTTTTGAGAGTATGATAAATAAATAGTATCACCATGGTCAAGACATGCAAATAATGATTTTTTTCCCCAAAAATACGGCGATGAAATTTTGTAACCTAGCCATGGGAATATGCACTCCGGGACCGACTTTTATAGCCACTTAATTTCTTCTCATGTGACCAGTTTGAAGACTATACTCACCCTTTTTCATTCTCGCGGGAAATCGAGTTGGGAATTCACGGGATCCATATGTTAACTGTAATGACAATTAGAATGACAATACAGTTTTTGTAAATTTAAGATTGAAGAGAGTAGAAATTGTAAAAAAAAGATAGTAGAAGACCTCAGCACGAGATTCCCCTTAATGAAAATTATCGAAGACCAACATTACGAATTCTTCGGTCACGTGATTCCCTTCCCCAAGAGGCATTGGACGTTTTTACAGATTGGCGTGTATCTGTCTATGTCCACTGCGCGCTGTTATCTTGGACGATGCCTTCATCTCAGAGCTGGCTTCTCATCTTCGGTAACGATTTCACAGGGGTCGAATGATGAACGTAAGTCGGGTTCCATCTCCTTTCTTCCCTCAACCCCCGCTCACGACTCTAACACCGTCCCTCCCTCCCAACACCGCCCCAGGGGCCCAGGGAACGATTTGATGCGGGCGGCGTCGGGAAACGGCACCAAGGGGGTGTGTTCTTCGTGGGACGTGGATGGCGTTCTCTCAGGTCGTTCGCCTTCGAGGAATGAAGCGAATTAATGCCAGGAAATGACGGCGAATCGGCCGATGATGTGAACGGTGACATGTGGATAATCGTCGGGAAGAGTTTTTGGACTTATCGGAGCGCGAAGAAGCGAACCACTCCTCGCGGCTGTCCGTTGCGTTCGCTCTCGTCCAAAGAGTCCAAGGAGGGCGAAAGGGGGCGTGGTTGGGTCGCGTAAATGGGGGCCCGCTCGTGGCCGCTACGAATCACGATTAATTCTTCACGTGAGATTGAGGAGTTGGTGTTGTCGGCCGTTACTCGGTGGAAACGATTCATTGATATTATAGTGAGATTGAGGATTCAAGAAACATCAATCCATACACTCCAGGTTGGCGAAGAGATGTACAATTTCGAACACAGAAACCTTTTTTCGAGGTCGATGTAGCAGGGCTTTAACAAGGGTTCGAACATGCGAGTTAGGTGGTAATCCGAGACGAAGGAGCAGTGGAATTGTCGGTCGAGAACGACCGTACTCCGACGATCTTTGACACAAGGGTGGGAATTAGTGGAGTACGGAAAGGCGAGTCATTAATGAGGCGATGTTAACAGTTTTTCATGTTTCTTTGCGTTTTAAGGTCGTAAATGAATGTTTCATGTAACCTTATATGTTTCACCTTTCGAAATCGCTGGCATGGCAGTATCAGCGTCGACTGAAAAAATGCCGGCATCACGTCCCAAGTGACGTCAGAAGCGGTCGTGAGTTGGGGGTTGATTGCTCTCAACAGAAAAATGACCTCGGCGCACAGTGGGCTAAAATCGAAATAAGCTGGCCAAAACATCAATTTTCGACCATTTCATTTCCAGCCAGGAAGGAAATACCCTTATGTTAATATAAACAGACTACATAAAACGGCAGATTAATTTCCATTTCATCTTTATCAGTAGCCCTCGGTTGATAGTTACAAGCGCGTAGTATGGTAAAGTATAAGCATGAAGTATAAAAAAGTTTACGCTTAACGAAACCTAGTTTCTGCAATGCAGTGCCGCATATGTTTTGTATGTGTGTTCCCCACGATATATCAGAAGTTAAAGTGGATAATCTGGCCACAGGTGCATATGTCTAACGGAAATCTTTCTTTTGAGCATAACCTTTTACTACATGTATTTGTCTTGCCTTGTATTTGTCTAGGTTTCCATCTCCATCATATTTCATAGTAAATACCCATTTGCACTTGATTGGTACTTTATCTGTGGGCAACTGAACTGAGCTCCAGGTGTTATTTTGTTTCAGGGCACTCAATTCCTCTTCAATTGCTTTTGTCCAGGGATCTCTATCATCTCTGAATCATCATGAAGAAGAGAAGAATAAATTTTCACTCTTTGATTGACGAATCTTTATCTATACGACGATTATATTCCTGTTCATAATTTTTTCTTTACTTCTTTATTGGTTTTTTCGACGTAAATATTGAAGATATTGGGTGGAAAGGTAATTCTAGAAGCACAACTATCATCCTCCCTTCTGCATCTCCCACACTTCCGCCACAATAACTGGCCAACATGTTCTCCTTGCGATCTATGTCTTACTTTTCTATCACGATATTCGTGAGCTCTCCAATGCAGTCAGAATGCTGTTTCTATCAACATTGTCAAATACTTTCTCTAGGTCAATGAAGCCATTATATTTTGGGTGGGCCTTGGGAATCTAGTTCAGCATGATGAGTCTACTTAGGGCTGAAATAGCTTCTCTTGCTCCTCAACTTATCCTTACACCGAATTGATCATCATTGGGAATCATTCATCAGGACATATTCCGTCTTCTGTCCTCCTGAAGAAGATTCTGGTCAGATTCTAACCAGCAGCGTTTATGACAAATTTTCTGTACGGCTGATTGTCGTCATCTATTTACAGAGGGCGTGCATATCTTGGCTCCTTTCTTCTTTGGGTTTTGCTATGACTGAATCGTTTTTAAAGTCAATTAGCATTTGCCCAGTTGAGTGGATGTCTCAAATAGTATCTCGCAATTTTGGATACGCATTTACCATTCTCTCGCTCAAACGTTTGCCAGACTTCTGCCAATTATTTTTATACTGTAGGAACCAACAATTTCCCTCGTTTCACTGTCCTTCGCTTATTTCTTTGGAATAGTTGAAATTAAGTACAGAGTGGAACCACATCTGTAACACCTGGGTTGAAACTTTCTTTTTCAAAATTAAAACCTGAAGGTGCAGGTTTAGACAGTCCTTTTCCTTACGCTAGCCACGTCTCTGTTCAACAGGCTCAGCAAACTGTATCTATTTACAGAGTTGATCCTTGATATTATGCTCCGCGGTCCTTGTCCCTTGCTTTCTCTAATAGCGTTGAAACAATCCAGCTCCTCGGCCAACACGTTTGGCTCCATGAAATTGGACCATTTGGAAATTTGGTCTATCTAGTCATCTCGTTACTCTGAGGATTCTATTCATTTCATTTGTTCTATTATTAGCTATCTTTTCAATTCCGCAAAAGATTTCACATGTCTACCCTCAATCCATCCTGGAAAATGATTGGTCAATCCTGAATCTGAGGTCAAAAATAAAAAAAAACGGGCTCATAGAAACGAAGACTCGGTTCAGTTTTACGTGCACTTTAAGGCATCTGAAAAAAAATTAAATGCTACGAATTTTTCTAAAATTCACCACCGCTGATTTATTTTGCTGGAAATAGCTGAATGGTGCTGCTTCAGGTCTTCACAAAAGATGCTGATTCTTCATTAATGTGTTCTTGGTTTGTTCTATTTTCTTCACTATTTATTTCTCGAGGGCTGGAAACTGCTTCGCATCAATCGGCTCGACTGGTCTCATAGACATTAATACATTATTTTCGCAGATGGACGTCGGGAGGGTTTTGAGGTGGGGGTGGAGGACCATCGTGGAAGGGGGTGGGGGGAGAAGTGAAGGGTTGGCTGGGAGGAGAGGTGGAGTGGGACCACGCAGCAGCGTGTAATTGCACGTGCCTCCAATTATTCGATCCAAGGTAACCATTCCGTGCATGCAATGAAATCCCAATTTCCATAAATTTCTCTTCAATTACGAATTTCATCACGTACCCTAAATAATTCTTCCGAAATCATAACTATGTCCCTGGAGTTTCACATAATCGTTTTTCGGTAGCCATTTGGAAATTACTTGCATCGAAACTCATAAAGACCAAAAATATTGAGAAGGGTTCTTCCTTCCTTACTCAGTCTTACGTGTCAACCCGAAAACTGGTTTCACGCTGGAGTTGGGGATTAGTATTTTGCCATTGGCTGGCTTCACGCATGCACAGTATATTAACTGACCGAATGTTAAATATCACAACTGGTGCCCCATACTAGTGTGGAATTACCACGGGCGGGTTTCTAGCTAGAAATACCGTTAACACACAGTGAAAGTCCGAGTACCCGAACAATTAAGTGGCTTGTTACTTGTTTGGCGTTTGTTCGAGATTTACGAAGAGACCACATTATTCACAATTTCATGCGGCAATTATGTTCAAAATATGGAAAAAGAAATAAAACCATAACAGACAAGGTTTATAATGACGTTTTATCCAGATTTCGGGTCATCAAGTTAATGTTTTTCATTCTCGCTAAAACGTCAGCAAGCTAACACAAACTTGTGCGACTCGTACAGAAAAAATATCCCGCCATATACAAATGAGGCGTCCGCAGTGAGCATATTATTTTTGAGGTGATAAATCAATAAATACTTCACTACTGCGGTGATAAAGAAATATCAATCATAATATAACACAATCTACTCGAGAAATATTAATCATTTAATTCTATACGAGAAAGGTTGGACGGTGTCGTAAATCCAGGTTGGCCGCTACCAGATGTGCTTGCAAGCATGCGCGTCCACCTGTCGCGAGCGATTGGGGAATAGGTCCTAAATATTACAGCATACTGCATTTTACGCTTGGTCGCCGGATGCTTTTCTTGCTAGCTAGCGCACTAGCTTGCCCATTCTCACGGCTACAATGGCCTTGTGTTCGATTGTATAGTATTTTGATTACTCGACATGATATCGTGTGAGGCCCCCTTTTTTACTATCGGGAACATTGAGGAATTGAGAAAAAATGCCTCTCATTGGGATTTTACCATTGCATTTCATTCTCTGCAGTTTCTTCCTCATTTTTTGACGCTCTAATAAAAAACAGCAGCGCGGGGATATTTGGTAATATGTTTAAAGAGGTTTCCAATAGACCGGACCTCTGGACTCAGTGGTTCGTAGTGGCGAACGATCGCTGCAGGTCTTAATCTTGAAATCAACTCTTGAACTAGCAACTCTCAACCCAGCATTATTTATTTTCGTGGAATGTATGACTTTATTTTGGAGAAGTGTCTTGATGTAATCGAGAGAATACTTGTAATCGTTTGTATCAATCATGCACAGCGGTTCTTAATCACTCATGGTCAGTATTATCCTACCAAAACAAGTGTTTATAATACCATCGCACTCAAATATCATGAAGGATCTAGAATTCCGAGTCCTCTGTCCATCTTGCGGGAAAAAGTAAGTTAATTCTTTGTTAACGAAATACTGCCACCAAATCAACGCTGATAAAAATTTCCATTTTTATTACTAGCCTAATTCAACTTACTCATCAGTTTATGTATATTTCGTTCACGGTTTGCAAGACTAAGGTTTGGTTTTTGTCTGAGTTGGCATGCAATGATTCATCATGTTTTATTACGTCATCTGTCAATTTTTTGCTGCCAATTACTACCAACCGTTATGATTTCCAGGTATCTACTATAAAAGTCAATTATTAAAGGCAGAGCCATGAAGCAAATTGAAGAGCTTTTGTGACTGCAGCCAAATGGCGGAATAATTAAGGAGCAAATTATTTTGCATTGCAATATTTTGAAACCAATTATTACCTTGGGATTGAGTAATCGGAGGCTTGAGCAAGTTCTCGGCCGGCGGTCTCTCCTTCCCATCGAGGAAATCTGTCCGTCACATTCCTTTGACGCCCAGCAAACCAAATCCGTCGCGGTCAGACGATCATGGAATACGTAAAGTTATGACGGCAGAGGCTTGGTGGCCAAAACCTTTGTGTGCACGTGTAAAACCCTTTCGGCCCTAGAATGCCCTTCAGATGGAGATTGTATGGCGAGAATGATGGTTGCCCATCCATCGGAAGGCCAGAGTAATGGCGCCCGAGTTGTCTGCGCTGAAGATCCACCAATTCGTGGTTCGATTCCGGTCCAGTCGAATTTTTCCTCTAGGAATCGGCCATCTCTCCATCTTCACTCCACCATCGTGTACATCTGCTTCTATCCACTTTTGTTCTCCCTCTCTGTTTAAATATTTATTCACTAATTACACTTTCCCTTAACCTCCTCGGTCCTGGCTTATTGAATACAATACACAGGCGTTTGAATTTTTTCCCGCTCAGCAACCCAAAATATTGGCAATGCCGCTTGCTGATAAGTTGCAGCATCATTAAGAAGCTTGAGTGGCAGAGATATTAACTCTGCAAACATGGCTTACAACGCAAAACGTAAGTGTGAAGAATTTTCCAATAATAATGCCGGATTATGTCTCGGGACTGAGGAGGTTAATGCATGCTGTTACACGTTCTTAACGTTGCAGTCACGATTACAAGAGCATAGTGGATGATGGTATCCGCACCCTAGAAAATGAACGAAAGGAAGTACGAACGAAGAGTTAAGCTCATAGGCATCAGGACTCAGAATCTGTAACTCGAGTGAAGTCCGGTGATGTACTTAATCGGAAAACCTCCCCCGTATGCGCGTCTGTAGTCGGCGGGATCACCACCTGGAGATGGCAAGGTGATATGCATGAATACATCTCGGTATGGTTCCCACAATACCCGGTAGCCAATGGTGGCGCACTTAGAAAACAGAAGACGATCTAATGAAAATAATTAGTGATCTAATGTAACAAGTAATTAACACCCGACCTGGACCAAGACGGACTATGGCTTGTGAAGCTCACGATTGGAAAATGTTGACAAAATTCCTTGAAAATGCCCGTGGAATAGGACTTCACTAAGGACTTTTTTTAAAAATAAAGTTGTATCTTAAGAACAGGGATTACACCAATATTTATTTATTCTTCGCCACATTGCCATTAACTTAAAATTAAATACATTATGATTAAAAATTAAAGAAACAAATTCTAGCATTTAAAATTCTGGAAATATGGATGAAGAAATTGCACCACCACTAGCCAACAACTTGCTAAAACTATTAATTCTCAGATTGAGGCTGCAGTGAGCCAGTCGTACTAAAATGTCATGTCATTCATTTATCAAAACTTTGCCACAAATAATTCATGCACAGGGAGGGATCAAGTCTGGTTGGACAGTCTTTTAGGGAGGGTCGGCGAGTCGTCGTCCCACGGTTTCTTTAACCACCCTCTATGAGGAGGCATTAACTCGGTGCGAGCCGCTGCTGCAAGGGGGAGGGCATTGTCGTCCCCTCGGTGAACGCGACCCCTGGATGATGCGCGCTCGGGCGTCGAAATCGCTTGCACTGGAAATGTACTTTTTGAAATACTGCAAGTGCGCCGTGCGCCGCAGCTGCATGGGAACGGTCATTATTTTGCGCTGCTGTGGGGGGGGGGGGGAGGTGCCCATTTGCCAGAAAATGCAATGGAGTCCCCTTCGTTGCATGCGTTTCATCTTTTTAATGTCCTCCAGGGTACCGGTGTGCCAGGCGGGGGTCCCTTAAAACAGAATTGACTTCACGAGGGTAAAATAAGCTATCCTTGCGAGAACATGACGAGGATATTCAAAAACGGAACTACATGTACTAATTATTTCCATGTTCCTCTCCTTGATTGTGTTTTACGATTTATCTAGTTTTTTCTGTCGCCAATGAAATGTCGTCGTGACGAAACGATATTGAACTCTGAGGATTCATAAATTGTGTCGGAGATTCAGAGTCTCTCATTAACTCCAAAGCAGGGGAGTTGGATTGCGTCATTAGTTACTAATTGTGTGATACCACAAAAAGTGTTCTATGTGTTGTCAGTATTATGGTTTTGGCTAAAATCATTAAACTATTTGTTAGATGTCGATAATTCCAGTTTTGAAACTTTCGAAATCCGCCTTGTGGTATTATTACACTTTACTCTTTTTGGCTACTCTTTTGTTAGTACCCAAATCAAATTTAGCACTTACTGCTTTTCGGGCACTAATTCCGTTCACTGTTACAACATTACGGACGATTTCGGGTACCTATGTTAGTGGCCAAAAGATCCCGAACGTTCTTTCCTCTCGTTGATGCTTATACTAACTTACGTAAGGAGTTTGATGTAAAGTGTAGAGAAGAATGTCGCATAACTCCTTATCTTTGCCGCCATTTTTTAATCTATTCCATTCTATCGAGGGAACGTTGAAATCCCCTCCGATAATAATATGTCATTTGACATATTGATTTGTGAAATGCTTATCCTGTCTTTCAAGCTGCAAAACTGTGTTTATACTTGAGTCGGGTGGCCTGTAATATTTATGTTTAAAAATTCTTTTTGACAGGCACTTAATGGAAACACTACACACTTTCCACGTCATTGCCTGGGAATGTCTCGGCTCCGCTAACGATCTGGTCTTTTGAAGCAATAATTACATATCCTCCTGTACTCGTAATTCGGTCATTTCTATACATTGCACATAATTTAGGCAAGATCTCGGTACCCGCATTTTCACTCGAGAGCCAACTTTCCGTTCCTATCACTACGTCTTCGTCCGTGCTTAAAATGATAAGAAAAATAACTTACCCACTAGTCCTAAGTCACTATTTACACGTTCCAGTTTCCTTTCCATTCCTGTCCTATGACGCGTCCTGCGCATGCGCTCTAATCTATTCCGGGTGGTGAGACCCGGAATAAATTAGAGCGCATACGCAGGACGCGTCATAGGACAGGAATGGAAAGGAAACTGGAACGTGTAAATAGTGACTAACGGTGCAAGCCATCAAATTTGCAAGTTCGCGCCCCCAGACTGCCAAGTAACGTGAAAATACTCTCATGACGTGGCTAGCAACATCGATCGAAGACAAGGGCTTTTGGAAAGATAGGAGAGAATATAATGGTAGCTTTCGCCAGTTGGTGCCGACGTTGAATGCTGAAGATCAAATCAAAGATTATGTCAAATGGAAAAATAGGATCAGAAACGAGGAAATATGCGCAAGAATCGAAGAGGATAAGCACTAATCAGTATGTTTAGGAATACACGGTCCAGTTGTAAAGCCCTTACTTAGGACATGGAGACACGGAGAATTGGAAGGGAAGAGAATGGAATGGGACACCCCTCGGGAAAAGCACATAGGCCGGCTGAAACAGGATACGAACCATAAGAACTCCTGGCACCTGAAGTATTTTGCAGGGGGAGGAACAGAATGTAAGGCTGCAGGCACTCAACGTCAGGATTGATAATATGAGGATGTCAGGATTGATAATATGAGGATGTCAGGATTCTATGTCAGGAATGATAAGTGAATAATGTTAACGAACGCTTGAAGACTTTTTATAACTATTGTTTCTGCATGTATATCGCTGCATTGCTAAACCCATCGCGCCGACATGCCCAAAGTAGAAATACTCATTCAATCGCGCAAGATGGGAATGAATGAGAGGAGGGAGGGAATGAGGGGAATGAAATGGGGAAGGGGGAGGGGGGAGTGAGCAAGGAATTGACTGAATATGTTCGCGTCTGCCCACCCGCCTTGAGAATCAAAAAATTGAAATTATTTCTTTTTCCTTTCGCCATTTTTCAGACCTCTCTGCCTCTCGCCCCCCCAACCATCAAAAGTCGTGCTTCAATGAGCGGTCGCCGCTTTCACGCGTTCATCTTTTTTTAAGGAAAAATTCCGAATTGAAACTGAGCGCCCGCGGCAGACTCCAGGAATGCGTGCCACCCCATGCCACTCACCCCGCGTGGTGATTGATCGCCCTATCCACTCCTTCTTCAAAAGGGTCTTTTGCCGCCACCGCCAAGGGCGGGGGAGGGGAATGGGTGAGAGACGACTTGGGGTCCCAAAAGGGGAAGCCATTGTTTCCGATGCGTCCTCTGCGCTCATCCGACTTCTTTCCGCAGTTTCTCGCCCCGAGGAAAAGACAAAAGACGACCAGCGTCCGAGAGGTTTGTGAAGGGGGAGGGGTAATGACTTTGAGGACGTGCTCGTGTCGCTGCGCAGGCGCAAAAAGGGTCGAGTGTACGCCACGGAAGGATCTCCCAAAGCCGTAGATCTCTTTTCAGCCACATGATGAGCGAATGTAATAAGCAGGTAGTAGCGAAGAAGATAACTCTAAGGGAAACGCCCAAACAACTTGAGGGCATTATGCCAATATTAAACATAATTATTTATTTCTTCCTGGCTGAGTGATAATTTTATATCAATTAGATAAAAAAAATTAACGCCACCAATTGTAGTAACAACCTTTCGATCAAACTACTTGTTTTATAAAAAAAATAATCGCGAGATAGAACGCCGTCATCGATATGACCTTAGAAAATTGCGAGGGGTACGCATCTTCAAAAACAAGTGTACATCGCATTTTCATTTCAGCCATTTCTATACATTTCTGTCCTTACCTATCCATTTAAGTCCATTTCTATACATTTCTGTCCATTTCTAACCATTTCTGTCAATGTCCATCCATTTCTGTCCATTTATAACCATTTCTGTCCATTTATAACCGTTACTGTCCATTTCTAGCCATTTCTGTTCATTTCTAATCATTTCTGTCCATTTATAGCCATTTCTAACCATTTCTATCCATTTATAACCATGTCTGTCCATTCCTGTTCTTTTCAAAAACCATTTCTGTCTATTTCCTTCGATTTCTGTCCTTGTCTGTTTATTTCTAACCATTTCTATCCATTTCTATCCATTTCGCGACCATTTCACCATTTCTCAGAGTTGCATACCACTCGGAAAATTGCTAGTGTGTGCCTTCGATCACCAGGCACTATGATAATCGTGTTTTGGGATGAAATAGGACGATTAAGAAAAAGGTTGAATCTTAATTACTTACCCATTTGATTTTATACATTAACAGTTAGTTACTGTGCATAAAGTTCGAATAAGAAATCTGCAATATTCATCTTTACATAAATGCATTCAGACGTTAAATACGCCGATGAATCAAAAAAACCGTGCGCTGATTTCCTTCAAAAGCAACAGTTATTCCTATCAAATCAAAATGAAAAATATATCAATTGAGGGCAAAACGAATCCCCTACTTCGAAGGATAGATCGATTTGCTCATTGATATTAGTATTGTCAGCTATTAGAACATTAATGCTACACTTTGAATTAAGAAAGTTCCTTCCATTTCTCACAATTTTCCAATAATCTCAAGGGTATTTTTTTTCAGAAAAATGTAACGTTTCTAGATGTTCTCGGGTAGAACTCTAACCATACAAATTTCCAATTAACCGAGGGATTTTTGCTGAAAAAAATCCTTTTCTACACTTCTGCGACTACAAGATTTACCTTGCCTACCATCAATTTCCTTGAGAGTTTTTTCTTACAAAATCAATAACAGATATTTAAGTTTCCGGAGAAGGTAACGTACAGGTAGATGCAGCGTTTCTTGACTTCAGAAAAGCTTTTGACAAGGTTCCCCACTGTAAGTTACTCGAGAAGTTAGCATCATACGGAATAGACAGTAATATAGTAGGCTGGATAGGAGATTTCTTACATGAACGCGTTCAAAGGGTGGTATTATATGGTGTCAGCTCCGGCGAAGTAAAAGTTACATCAGGTATTCCCCAGGGAAGCGTGATGGGCCCAATTTTATTTCCTCTGTACGTAAACGACTTGAATACAGTAGTGAAAAATAGCAAGCTCCGTTTTTTTCCGATGATGCAGTAGTGCATAAGGAAATTAGAAATGAAGAGGACATCCAGTTTTTAGCTAAGGATTTAGATGCGATTGATGATTGGTGTGATACGTAGATGGCAGCTAGAATTAAATTTGAAGAAATGCGCGAGAATGAACTTTTGGAAAAAGAATGGCTTTCCCCGGAATAATTATTGCATCAAAGAAAACAAAATATGTAACGTAGATTCAATTAAATACTTAGGCGTCACCATCACTGAAGACATGTCATGGGGGAAACACATCAGGGAAATAACTATTGTAGCAAACCGTAGATTAGGATTCGTAAAAAGGGTTCTAGGCAAATTCGATGAGAGAGTACGAGAAAGAAGCTATTTTACTCTTGTCAGGCCTCATTTAGAATATGCCGATAGTACATGGGATCCGTACGAGGGAGGTCTGATAAAAGAATTAGAGCGCGTGCAAAGGAGATCTGCTAGGTTTGTTTAAGGCCGTTATGATAATTGTATAAGTGTTACGAGGTTAATAGAAGAACTAGGATGGGAATTACTATCAGAACGCAGGTTAAAATTTAGGTTAAACCTTTTAAGTAAATTCGAAACCGATTTGTTCACAGATGACGTTAGATATATATTAAGAACCCCTGCGTATTATGCTAGGTTTGACCATATTAACAAGATTAGAGAGATAGATTGTCGTACCGATAGATTTAAAATGTCATTTTTCCCTCGTACTATAAGAGAAAACAATAGGCAGCGTAGCAAAGGAATAGGTAGGTGAAATATAGTTAGAGTAGTCTACAGTGCATGATGCATGTAATAACAACCAATAATCCACTTCATATTATGTAGATACTAACCATCTAGCAGCATGTGACCATATTATCTAGCATGTCTCCATTAAATATCCTAGTTGCATGTCAATAGTGCATGTTTGGTGATCTTCACCCCCTGCCACACACCCTCGTGGTGGCTCGCAGGGTATCACGTAGATGTAGATTTAGATGTAACTGCGATAAATACTCCCCCTCCCGGTCGACTCTCTCGATCTCTCCTGAATACCCTAAAATTTACTGGAAAAATTTCACTATCAGCAATAGCGCTTGTTAACCAACTTTCGGTTCCTATAATTATGTCAGAATTAGTACTCTCTATAAGGTGATGGAATTCAGGTATCTTGCTTCATAAACTACGACAATTATTTACCACTACTGAAAATTCCTCTATTTTAATATGTCTGCCTATTGTAGTTGTGGGGTTTGTGTTTTCTAAATTATTGGGAAAGTTACAGTTTGGAAATTCATGGGTGTTGATTTGATTTATATGTTTTTACTTTTTCTGTGCTTTCTTCCGTCCCGCTAAACCTATACTGTGTTGTCTGGTCAACTCGTTATTCTTTGCTATCCTGGTGAGTGGCAAGTTATTTATTGGCCCACTATTTGACCTAATCTCTTCCCTAAATATTTCTAAATTATTGTTATCTATTAAGCTTTTCCTAGGCCCTAAACTTTGTGTATTCTATATTATCTTACTTTCTGGAAATGCACTGAATTCGTTTCCACTAACTGACCTACTCTCTTGCCTACCATCTATGCTAAACTCGCTGGGTATGCTCAAATATCCTGCACGCTACCTTCTGCGATGCCTCGTACGTATAATTGACACCCGAGCGATTTAATGGCGCTCGACACGAATCCAGCAACGGCCTAAGGTCCAAGAACCCAGCACCCTCGCTCCCGCACTGAGCATCACTGAGCCT
This sequence comes from Ceriagrion tenellum, assembly GCA_963169105.1. Taxonomy (NCBI): domain Eukaryota; kingdom Metazoa; phylum Arthropoda; class Insecta; order Odonata; family Coenagrionidae; genus Ceriagrion; species Ceriagrion tenellum. The sequence continues at coordinate 134,629,263 of OY720642.1, read as the reverse complement.
CTGGTTTATGCCTTCCACTCGGCTCCAAACCATCGAACCCCGATCCGTCCTTGGTACCAAGCTGCATATCGGGAGCCTCATATTAGTACCAGATCCGCTGCGAATACGGCGGAACTCGGAGCACAGATCTCTCACAGAGTCTAAAATCTCCTCTGATCCCCGACCCACAACGTCATTGGCCCCAACATGGGCCATCACATGCAACCTAGAGCAGTTCGTGCCCTTGACCGCCGACTTCATTGCTTTCGTCACCTGTGCCACCTCTCCTCCTGGTATGCACCAGGAGGTGACCCGTACATCGTCTCCTTCCCTTCGGGCCGTACCACGCAGAGGGGCCACTATACGACGGACATTAGAACTACCTATAACTACAATTCCCTCCTTTCCCTCACGACTCCCACTCGGTGACCCACCTCCCAGCTCTATTTGCGATGTCTCAGCCTCCGCCAGAACATCGAATCTATTGCTCACAGGGATCGGCTCATCCTCCGCCCTTGCCGGTCCTCGTTTTCGGAGGGTGACCCCAGGGCTACGCCTTGAGGCAACGACCCATGCGTCCGAAGCAACGGAGGGAGACTCCTCCGGAGGCATGGAAGTTCCTCCACCCTCCATCCCGTGACAGTGCCCGAGCTTTCCCGGACCTTGACACGTTTGGAGGGTGTTGGGCCCCCCCCATACCCCCGCGACCTTCCAGGACTTGCCACCAACCGCTCCACCAGGGCACGGAGCTCGTCCACCGTCCTCTCAAGCCCAGCGATCCGAGCCCCTAAGGACTCTCAATCGGGTGAGCTCCTGAGGAGGTTAAGAGCAGACCTAAAGGAAGCCATCCTAATCTCAAAACCTTTTTTTTTAATGCTGAAGGCCTAGCAGATTATTTCCTGCAGGGAATGGCTAGGGAACTGACAGCGGGAGGTAACTGACTTTCACTTCTAGGACGCTAAAGATAGGGATGGAAGGACAGGTGATGCAACGCAAGTGAGCTATGAGGGGTTGATGCACTGATGAAGCACGCGAGAAAGATCTGTGTTTTTGGATTCAACCTAACTAAATGATATTAAATTAAATAAGTGCAAAAGTAGTAATTAAAGAGGCTTTAACTGGCTATATGTATACATTAGAATACATCTACATCTACGTAATACCCTGCGAGCCACCACGAGGGTGTGTGGCAGGGGGTGAAGATCACCAAACATGCACTATTGCCATGTAAGTAGGATATATAATGTAGACATGCTAGCAAATAGGGTCATAGTTTATTAGTTACTACAGTAGATTATTAGTTATTGCAAGTAATTGCAGTAGTTATTACAATAGAATATTAGTTACTACGGTATAGTACAGGTTAAAATCTACATAATAAGGAAGGGATTATTGGTAGTTATTACATGCATCATGCACTACAGACTATTCTAACTATGTTTCACCTACCTATCCCGTTTGCTACACTGCCTATTGTTCTCTCTTATGGTACGCGGGAAAAATGACATTTTAAATCTATCGGTACGACAATCTATCTCTCTAATTTTGTTAATATGGTCAAACCTAGCATAATACGCAGGGGTTCTTAATATATATCTAACGTCATCTGTGAACAAATCGGTTTCGAATTTACTTACAAGGTTTAACCTAAATTTTAACCTGCGTTCTGATAGTAATTCCCATCCTAGTTCTTCTATTAAACTCGTAACACTAATACAATTATCATAACGACATTTAACAAACCTATCAGATCTCCTTTGCACGCGCTCTAATTCTTTTATCATACCTTCCTCGTAGGGATCCCATATACTAGCGGCATATTCTAAATGAGGCCTGACAAGTGTAAAATAGCTTCTTTCTCGGACTCTCTCATCGCATTTGCCTAGAACCCTTTTTACGAATCCTAATCTACGGTTTGCGACACTAGTTATTTCGAATGAATAGAATATTAGTCGATGGTTTTATAAACGGTCTTAGGTAAAAGTTTTTCAATAACGTTATATATATTATATAAAAAAAGGGAGACGGAGAGTAAACCATTTAACGACTAGAAAAAAAACTATCTATCAACAAGAAAAGAAATGTAGTTAATTATTCAGTATCAGTAGGCTAGACGTAAAACTAAAAGTTCTCAACAAAAGTTCTAAACTACTAAAGTTAAAACAACTTCACAAATAAAGTAAACAAAATGTTTTCAATAACGATGATAAAAAGAATATTATAGACTCAGTAATAAAATATATGTACTTAGTCTCTCAGTAAGAGTTAGGTTATAATTAAGTTCTATTCTAATAAGATTCTCTTACTACCCGAACACCAGAATCATAAACTAACGATATGCAATAACAATTTACGTACAATAGTATGAAAATATACGTGAGGATAAACAACAGAAATGACTAACTACAAAATGAAGATATGATAATAATTTGGCTTCTACTTATCACTACCAGCAGGCACTCTCAACAGACACACTCGACACACGAACCGAGATAACACGGCAGTGAAGAGATTCACTCACACACACAACTCACCCTTAAATAGCACTAATAGAAGACCTACTATATAACGACCGAATAAGTGAATGACGATACGATAAGTGAATAACTTGGAATATATAGCTAGGAGAAATAGAATTCACTACGGCTAATATATATATCACTACACTAACGCCAAAAGTGTGGAGAGAACCATGGCCCTGAAAAGGACCGTCGAGGAGGATCGAAGGAGTGAAAAACCTGCTGCCTACGCGACGATTCCCTACGTGGCCGGCGTCTCCGAGAGGATATCTCGGGTCCTAAAACGGCATAATGTCGTTTCTAGATTCAAACCTGTGCAGAAGACAGCCAGCATCCTCTGCAAGGCCAAAGACCGCCTTCCTAAAGACGCCAGCGAAGGCATCTATTCCGTGCCCTGCAGCTGCGGCTCGAGGTACATTGGACAGACCTGCAGAGCGCTCAAGTGTCGCATGCAAGAACATCTAAGAGCCACCAAAAATTGACAGTTCCACCTTTCTGCCATTGCGGAACATGCTTGGGAGGGACCGCAGCATGACATATTATTCCCGGAGGCGACGATCATCCACAGAGAAAAAAGATATTTCCCCCGTCTCATCAGAGAAGCGGTGGAAATCGCCAAAAACCGCGATAATTTCAATAGAGACGACGGTTACCCTCTCTCCGCTTCTTGGAAAGCACTTTTCCAAGAAGAAAAGAGCCCGACCAATCAGAGAAGAGGACCACAAAAAAGGCGCGAAAACGACCCTACATAACACGGCGCTTCCATCGAAAAGGATCATCGACTGGACGAACGAAAACGATACGACAGGAGAAAGGATAAGTCTTAACGAGACTCATCCTTTCCTCCTCCAGCAGCAAAGATGAGAGATGACCGGCCGGGAGACCCGTCAGCGTAGTCGTTCTCCGGACGACTACGCAGGCGTGGCATGGATGAGGACAGCCAGGAAGAAGAAGGCGGTGGTCAAGGGATTGGTTCTATCAACAATCCCGGAATCCCCGCCGGCCACCACCAAGACTGCAGCCAAACCATCAGTCGACACCTCCGGCTCCGGCAAACGTCCACCTATACCCTCCCCTCCCCCCTCTATCCCAACCCAACCCACCCGTCCTACTCCCTCCAAGACCCCATCTCCTGCACCAGCCTGCTCGCCAACTCCGAACCCCTCCTCCACGGCGCATACCTCCTTACCCTCACCCATCCTTCGTAATGACACCTCGGTGTTCATTACTTCCCTTCCCAAGAACATCACCCAAAAGATGTTCCACTCCCGTCTCCTAACCACCCACCCTTCCCTGTCCCGTGCCGAGGTGTCTGTCTTCTCGACAGAGAGGAGTGCCAGGCTTCGCATCCCTGCGTCGCTTGCGCATCTCTTTGAGGGGGAGGAGAAGAAGAAATTGGACCACCGCCTGGGCGAAAGGTGCTGCGTCTCTGTACGCAGACCTGCCGCCCAGGAAACCACTAAAAGACGCTTCTCTTCTTCCTTTTCAGTGGTGATCCGAGGCGTGGACATGGCCACCTCCGAGGACGACATCCGCGAGGGATTTCACTTCGCCGACCTCAACGCAATGTCCATAGACAAAGTCTATCGGATAACGGCGAGGAAGACCGGACGGCCCACGACCCTCATGCGGGTCATCACGAGGGATGAGGCAACGGCGAGACGTCTGCTGGTTGAGGGTGTCGTTTCCTACGGGAAGCGATACCGGGTGGAGCCCTCCCGGCCGCCTCGGGCCCAGCCAGCTCAATGTCGCAGGTGCCTCGGGTTTGACCACGGTGCACGCGAGTGCAGGCGAGACCTTCGATGCGCACGATGCGGGACTAGCCATAGGACCGCGGAGTGCAAATCGGAGGCGCTCAAATGCACCAACTGCGGCGGCGAGCATCATGCCGGTGATTGTCGGTGCCCTCAGCGCCCTAAGGAGCCGGCAGGGCTGGGCAGGGCCCAACTAGTTACCTCTTGCTCTTCTTCTTCTCCTCCTCCTATAGGTTCAGAGCCAACAGCACCAGAGGAGACGCTGACAAGGAAGGACCTCCTCCGCTTTCTCAGCCTACTGTTGGCCAACCTGCACCCGGCAGAGAGGGCGGCTGCCGCCGATATCCTAGACGCGACGGCCCGCGAGACCCTTGGGTACTCCGTCCAGGCGGTTTACTCATGGAATCAGCAGCTGACGGCCGTCGAGAGAGTGACGCTGGCCTAAAATAATGGCTAAGTTTAAATAATAGCTACGCTATGATTTTCGACCTGCCTCTCAGGCTACATTGACTTAATCTAACAGCCGAAATATGCTTTTGTACATAAATACTCAATATTAATTAACTACTTACTGATATTTTTGATATGCTTGAAACAAATATAGAGTAATAAGTTCACCTAATATAATTTCTCTTTATCTTTATAATCTATCTCTTCCATAATGAAAGTTATATTAAATAATAACTCATTCCTATTACTGAATTGTACATATATATCTTATTATCTGACTAGGCATTGTTTGATGTTTGAAGTTAAAGTGTAAATAATCTGGCCTTTATATATTTCTATATATCTCAGTACATCGCAGACAGCATATACATCCAGTGCACAAGAATCTCCGGCAGCAACACCCAAATCACCAGATCCAAAGTCACCAGGAAAGAATCATCACAACAATCCATCACTCCAGCATTTAAAACAGCTGTAACCTAACCTACACGGCGGTCTGCATGGGGTTTTGCCGGTTTCCCTCATGCCTCGGGTGAATGCCGGTCCATTAGCCATCCCGGAAGAAAAGAGACTCAAAATACCAATGTTAAACACTAAACTGCTACACGCTTGTATATAGTAATCAAATATGTATAAACTGCACTTGACTAACCCTGAAGAGGAATTATTTCCTATAGCGGGGGCTATTGTAACGTATATTTTTACTGTATTGAATATTATTAATGTATGTATATATATCTTAATGCAATGGCAATAAACACTTTTGAATTGAATTGAACCGAATTGTTACATGGACCTGAGGAAGCCAGCAGGACAGTATCGTCCCCAAGCATGAACCAACGCGGCGGAAAACCCGGAAAAAGGAATCTACCTCCATCAAAGCCCCGCGGAAGCCTTCAACAGAACTTCAATCACTACACTAAGGTTGCAGCTTCAAGGCACTGAGCAGCAGGTGCACAGCGAGCAGGTAGGCAGCCGGGAACCGGATTATGGAGCACTCCGAGAACAAAAAATATTAGACAACGTGGAGATTTGAACTGAAGCAGCTTCTGAGGGCCGTAGCCGGATTTGAAACCTTAACCGCTCGGCCACTGAATGCAGATTGATTGATGGCATATATTGGAGAGGTGAAATTAGCGAGTATCCCTCTCTCGGAGAGACGGTTAAACTCGAAAACTGGCGTCGAAATTGTACGAACAAATCGCGATATTGGTTAAATTGGAACCCAAATATCTCAATAACCTCTCGTATTACTGGTGAGTTTTAAAATTTTCTAAATGCACACTTGCCATAGTCGTTTTTGTGGAAAACTGGAGTTTCTCACAAAAAAGCTGGTGTGACGGAAGGCAAGGAAACAAGCGGACATATACCATTTACTCCGTACTACAGAGTTTGTTTATGTCTAACGAAATACGTTCTGCAAATTTGGTCGGAATAGGCGAGGTTAAGGCAATTTTCGGTCTTTTTTGTGACTTTGTCCGGGAATTTCTCCAAAACCTAAATACGTGTAACTCAAAGAGAAGCCAAGTTTTTGGTTTACGAAAAGGCTAGACCTCCAGGTAAAACCGGCTGTGAGCGATACATCTACATCTACGTCATACCCTGCAAGCCACCCAAAGGGTGTGTGGCAGGGGGTGCTTTCGCACCAGGCATGCATGAATGATATGGTAGAACACCGACATTACATTAAAAACCCGCGTACCACACATGCAAAGCGCCAATTACAAATCTAATACCCAAGAAACATTGTATCTCCAATCGTTCTAACATGCAAGGGATACAAAGACTACTACTACAGATTCAAAATATCATGCATAAATAAGAACATCATTATTTACATCATGCATAAATAAGAAAGAGGAGAATATAATGAGAAAGATTAACTGCCTGCCTATTGTCAATACTCGAACTATTCATGACGACGATCACAGCTGTTATGGTCCCGAATGGTACGCGGAAAAAATGACATTTTATACCTATCGGTTCTACAATCTAGCTCTCTAATTTTATTGGCGCGATCTAATCTGCCGTAGTACGAAGGGGTTAATAGTATGTTTTTTACGTCGTCAGTAAAATGATTTTCCTGAAATTTATTTAGGAGGTTAAGCCTATAATTTAATCTACGCTGTGATAGCGATTCCCATCCTAATTCTTCTAACAGTCCAGACACACTAGCAAACTTATCGTAGCATCGTTTCACAAACCTAGCTCCTCTTCGCTGTAGGGAAGCGCAACAATTCTAATAGAAAGTGACTTGGTTGAGGACCGTTGAAGACTTCTAGGTTAAACGCTAAATATACTCTACTAAAATATATATAGTCATTTGGGTAGAATCAGCGATAAAACCGGAACAATTTGCGGTTGAATGGACACGAGGTTAGATTTAAAAAAAGGCATTCGTTCTCATGCTATCTGGGATGTCAACAGCATGCCGTTCTTGCGTCGTGCGGTCTCTTATATCTCGAGTTCAACAAGTGTTCTGCTTTGCATGCGCGGAACAATCCGAAAGCAATGCGCGAATTCGAGAACGAAACTCAGTTGAGGAAATATCATTCGGCTTGACTGGGCGCCATTTTTGAAGCTGCATGTCTTCCATTATATCGAGGGAACGTTGAAATCACCACCGAACGTTGAAGTTACCACATAACATGGGCGGTGCTCTAGACCGCACCGCCCATGAGGCGTCCTGATGATCTTTTTGAGGGCTTTAAAGGAAGGATTTGTTCAGCATTGCCGGAAACATGATGTCACGAATCAACCCAAAGCGTGAGTTTAGTACCACCGTCTGTGTGATTCACTCTCGCGAGCACCAACGGGTGACTACCGCTGTCACACAGTGACTACCAAGTCCAAGCCACGGGCTAAAATAGGTTGTTAAAGTAAACATTACAAGGGAAGACAGAATTTTTCAACGTACGAGGTTTGATTTACATTGCACGGAATTTCCGTGTGTCTAAAAATAAATTTATATGCATTTTTCCGTCTACAAAACAGTCCTCATCAGATGTTGGAAGTGCATAGGTGCTTGTGTTCAGGTCAAAGCGCTACGAGGCCATACTACTGTCCTTTTATGATTTTTATTTATTTACCCTACCTTCCCCTAGCGATGCCTCGGCGTTCCTTCTGCAGAAAGCTTTGCTTTCTCTGCGCGTAAAATACATATAATTAAACATCGTTATTGGAAATCTCAGGATATTTGACTAATGACTATGTACATATTTATAAAGCTAGCGTTGTTGCGGTTACAACGGTATAACTCAAACCTCTATCGCATCGTTAGTTTCGCAATTATCCGGGGTTTACAACTTTTACAACGGCTCGTGTAAAACTCAACATATAAACATTTTTTTCCTTTGGTATGTTAAAAACATTTGTGGCTAACTAATATAAAAATATCTCATCTCTTGAATAAATATTAAGAGAAAGGTGATAGCGTAAATTCGGACCACCGGGTTTTGAGCGCCGAAAACAGGGACTTAAAAAAAAAATATCGTTAAAGTGTAGATAAGGATACGAAATTTTTTTACGTATATAAATAAACGTAGAAATGATTGTTATATCGTATGCATTTTATTTCGTTAAAATCGGTCGACCCTACTTGAAGATACAGCGTCCTAAACTCAACGGACTCGACTTTTTTAATGGACAGTGGGTGGCGATTGCTCCACGAAAAAGCATCTGGTAACACTTAACCACTTGGTCATGAATTTGTGGTAAAAAACTACACCGTTGTCACATCTCAGCCTCCCTAAATGCCGGATACGCCCCCCTGCGCATTCTCCCAACTCCCTAAAGTGTATATATCATGGAAGGATGATGTTTGGACTAATAACACGCAGGTACATAGGTTGAACCGCTGACAGAGGAGAACACCGCTCGAAAAGTGCTTCGAAGAATGGAAAAAGCGCCATCACCTGTGTGCCTATACTGCATCTGATGGCCACTCTTTTATGAAGTCCAAGTTTATATTGGGGAATCAACCTAAATATATATTTCTAGAAAAACATCAATTCCGTGTTTTATTAATCAAGCCTCGAATGTTAAACAATTCTGTGTCCTCCCCGCATATTAACTACAACTAAAACATAACGAGACGGTATTTCGTCAAATGGCGTTTCCCTATTAGCACCTTGTACTCTTTCGTTACATGGCTAATGCCCTAACATCTCCAAATACGTGCTATTGTGGCGACTCGCACGGTCTACAGTTGTAATGTATGGTGTGAATCGAACGAGATGAGAAGAAAATTTGTAGAACTTTGTGAAATGTATTATAAACAGTCACAGTCTCTAACGATGCACGTAGATGGAGGTGGGCACGTTGTATGTCTCCAAATTCATTTCATCCCTTTCCATTCGACCTTTCATCTCCGTCGCTGCCGCCCCACCCGCTCGAGTAACGCGCCCCCGCCCCCCATGCATCGGTCATTCCTTCGCCCCGGGCGACAAGCAGCGACAACGCCCCCACCGATCAATCCCGCGCACCCAATCCAAACGCCTTCCCGACTGCAAACTGCAGCAACTGCCGACGGCATGTGACAATTAACCGAGCGGAGGCGATTTTTCACTCAAGTGGAGACAAGCCGCTTCGTGGACCGATCTCTTTAATGTGGGCGCCACACTGCCATCTGGTGGGCCACCACGCCGACGTACATCGGTCGACGGGCGTCTCTTCTCTGCTGCCTACTGAGGTGGGTTTTCACATCTGAGAACTGCCACAAATAAACACTAATAAGTAGAGTCCGAGATACTACTGTGGGCGTTTTTGGTTCGAAACTTTTTCCAAAGAAGGGGGAATTCGTCATAATCAGTGCGAAGATTAGTTTGTTCATCACAATAGGTTCCAGGGTTAAAATTCGCCATGAAAACATCATTTGAATTGACCGGGATTCGAGCCCGGATCTCCCAATTGCCGGTCAGGTGTGTTAGCCAGTTACACAAGTCCCGGTCAAGTCAAATGATTTTTTCATGGCGAATTTCAACCCTGGTGTACATGCACCCGTGCGAGTGACTTCGTACCACATCATTTGTTTATGCAATGTTTGGAAATCATAGGGTCCGCATAGGTCCTTCGTTCAATCCTAAGATTGGTTGACTGCAGGTATCCAACCATCCCTATCTGATGCCCCCTTGGTTCCCGTACTAGTCTATAAATCTCGTTCCCCTGCTCCCTGGCAGTTCTTCTGATGCAATTCTTCTTCAGTTGGTTTATGCATATACTCCTGGTATTCTTTTCGGGACCTTTCTTCTATTTTTAATTTACTTTGATTTCATTACTTATCAATTTGCTGCAGATGTCGAACGCAAAAGGCCACCGATTCATAAATAAATAATAATAATAAAGTTCTTTAATTTAATGATTCCGTAATTGAGAAATCTTAGTGAAAGCACAAGTCGCATTCTTTAGTTATGGATAATATAAACTTCCACAAAGTGAAGTCTGAAACGGTAGAATGTATCACCTCAATTCCTCTTTAAGATAGAGTGGAAAGGACCGGGGGAGGAGTTTTTATTGCAGTGAAGGATTGTTATATTAGTAGGAGGGAGTCATTTTCCGACGACCAGGTAGAAAGCGTATGGTGCTCCATTCAAAATCCTAAAGCAAAAACAATCTATGTGTGCGCATATTACAGACCACCAGATACCCATGTAAGCTCAATATTAGGACTCAAAAGTCAACTCAGTTAGTTAACCACTCAAAAGAACGACTGTCATATTATAATCGGTGGGGATTTCAATCTCCCGTCCATAGACTGGGACACGTACAGTTTAATCACTGGGGGGAAAGACAAAGACCTTTGTGAGTCACTCCTGTATACATTCACATCTCACTCACTACATCAATTAGTCACTGCTCCAACTAGAGGGAAAAATACACTTGATCTTTTAGCGACAAATATTCCACACATGGTTGTAAACATAGGTACGGAATAAGCGACCAAAGATAGTTAAAGCTAATTTTTTCGTGAGCATGATCAAGAAACATAATCCACAAAGAAAAATCTACTTATATAATAAGGCTGACTACGAAGGTATGAAACGAGAGTTGCAAAAGTCATTTACTAATTAAAAAAAAATAAGTATCAACAGTAATACTGAGGTTTTGTGGAATACTTTCCTCAACGTTACACGATCAGTAGTTAGCAAATACATACCAAGTAAATGGAAAAGAGCCAATGCAGAGCCTAGGTGGTATAACGCGGACGTTAGAAAAACATTAAAGCACCAAAGAACATGTCATGCTAGGTTAAAAAGGGCAAAAATTAACAAATCCTCCGAAGAACTATACACAGTCACCGAAAATTACAAAATATCTAAACTCTTAGCAAAAAAAGCGTGCCGAAGGGCGTTAGCTGATTTCAAAAGTAAATTACTGGGAGAACAATTGAACGATAATCCCAAGGCATTTTGGTCGTATGTTAGGGACACTCAAGGAAATAAATCAACAGTACACACGCTTAAGAATATCAAAGGGGAAAAGCTAACCAACAGTCTACAAAAAGCCAATTCGTTAAACTCATTCTTCAAAAGCATTTTCAGTTCTTATACACCACATCTTTTCGATCCGCAGCCAGTTCGTTCCCAAACATGTATGCCTGAAATTATTATAAATTGTCGCGGCATAGAGCAGCAGCTAAAAAATATCAACCCCAACAAATCCCCCGGTACAGATCAAATACCTGCTCGCGTATATAAAACATTGGCATCAGACATAGCGCCTTACTTAGAATTAATATTTACCAAATCTTTAGTAGATCACGTAGTGCCTAAGGACTGGAGAGTAGCAAATGTCACACCTATATTCAAAAGCGGCGACAGGGAAGACCCTAGTAACTATGGGCCTATTTCTCTCACATCCATTTCCTGTAAGGTATTTGAACACATAATCGTAAGCTCCATTATGAGTCATTTAGATAGGGAGGAATTGTTAATAAATAACCAACACGGATTTCGAAAGGGTAGGTCTTGCGAAACCCAATTGGCCCTCTTCGTTCATGACATCTTGCTCTCGGGTGAAAATAATGTTCAAGTTGACGCGATATTCCTCGATTTTAAGAAAGCTTTTGATAAGGTACCTCACGTTAAGTTGCTCTCAAAACTAGAAGCATATGGAATAGATGAAAACATTATTAGTTGGATTAATCAATTCATACATGGGCGGGAACAAAGGGTTGTCATAGACGGTATCATGTCAAACACAGTTAGCGTTACATCGGGTGTTCCTCAAGGAAGTGTAATTGGTCCACTTTTATTTCTCTTGTACATTAATGATATTAGTAACGTCGTTAAAAGTAAGCTTAGACTCTTCGCAGACGACGCGGTTGTGTATAGGGATATTAACAATTCCGAAGATAGCGACTCGTTAACAATCGACCTACTTGCTATTCATGCTTGGTGCGAAAAGTGGCAGATGGAACTAAACATAAAAAAGTGCGTAGCAGTCAGCTTTTGGAAAAAGAAAAATTGGCCAGTTAAGGCTTACAGAATTAAAAATACGGAAATTATTCACGCCGAGTCTGTTAAGTACTTAGGAGTCACAATTACTCACGACCTATATTGGGGAAAACATATTAGGGAAATATGCGGTCAAGCATACAGGAATCTAGGCTTTATCAAGAGAGTACTCGGAAAATGTGATGAGAAAGTGAAAGAACGTTGTTATTTTTCAATCGTTAGGCCTCATCTGGAATATGCTGTTAGTGTATGGGATCCATACGAAACGGGGTTGATATCAGAGTTAGATCGCGTCCAGCGAAGAGGAGCTAGGTTTGTGAAACGATGCTACGATAAGTTTGCTAGTGTGTCTGGACTGTTAGAAGAATTAGGATGGGAATCGCTATCACAGCGTAGATTAAACTATAGGCTTAACCTCCTAAATAAATTTCAAGAAAATCATTTTACTGACGACGTAAAAAACATACTATTAACCCCTTCGTACTACGGCAGATTAGATTGCGCCAATGAAATTAGAGAGCTAGATTGTAGAACCGATAGGTATAAAATGTCATTTTTTCCGCGTACCATTCGGGACCATAACAGCTGTGATCGTCGTCATGAATAGTTCGAGTATTGACAATAGGCAGGCAGTTAATCTTTCTCATTATATTCTCCTCTTTCTTATTTATGCATGATGTAAATCATGATGTTCTTATTTATGCATGATATTTTGAATCTGTAGTAGTAGTCTTTGTATCCCTTGCATGTTAGATCGATTGGAGATACAATGTTTCTTGGGTATTAGATTTTTAATTGGCGCTTTGCATGTGTGGTACGCGGGTTTTAATGTAACGTCGGTGTTCTACCATATCATTCATGCATGCCTGGTGCGAGAGCACCCCCTGCCACACACCCTTTGGGTGGCTTGCAGGGTATGACGTAGATGTAGATGTTAAGGAAAGACGCACAAAGCGGCAGTTTATGTTACAAATTGTAACTGAATGCAGAGAATGTTTTCCTGAATTTTCAAAATCCACCTTACCTAAGTCACTACCTATACCACATTAAGCTTAAAACTGCTAATAAAACCGTTTTAAAGATAAAATGCGTTTAATTATGACTTTTTTATTTTATAATTACCTTGCACTTCTAATTCTAAATCACTACATTTAAATTTGGGTATCTGCTACATTTACATTCGGAAACAATTATAAAATTTGTGTAAATTTCTCGGGCTCGCCACCGGGTAAGAAATTCATATGCAGCCGACGTTTCGGGTCCGACCGATCCCGCCCCGCCTAGCGCCAAATTAAACGGTCTTTTCAAGCTCGCATCAGTAGCCTTGAGAATGGGTAATGAGTCGGAACCCGATACGTCGGCTGCCTATAAATTTCTTACCCGGTGGCGAGCCCGAGAAATTTACACATATGTTATTCGCCGGGAAAGTGTAAAATCATAAATTATAAAATTGATATAATAAAATTTAGAGCGAGTTTTTCAATGACTAAGCAATCGGGGGAGGGTGGGGGAGGGTTGGAATGTGAGGAGCAGCAGCAGATGGCTTTGAAAAAGAAAAAAATAACAGTCAGTGCTAAACCTGAATTCAGAAACAAAATCTTTTCTAAAAAGAGAAAGCAACGAGGATAGAATGACAGACACAGGAACAATTGTTATACACGGCGATGAGACAACAACGCGACATTTTATTAAAGAGAAAGAGGAAGTTTTGGTCGAAATTACAGCTATGAAACAATTAGCAAAACACGCAATTCGCCAATGGTTGAAGTGTGATCTTTAAAGGAAGTACGAGCGGAACATTAATACCCATGATATTAATTGAAATAAATCAGATTATTTAGAAACGCTCTCATAGTTCTAATATTACCTAAACATCAGCCACTTATCCAAATACTTTTCGAGATGCCTGCTAAGAAAGGAGGTCGTTTTTCACGAGACTCGGTATTTTCTCCAGGAGACATTATAAAAAAGAAAAAGTTCTGACTCACAGAACACGCTATTAATACAACGGTGTCAAAATACAGTTCGTGATATTTCTTCAATATCTTTAAAAGGAAATAGATTACACGGTCACACTTATTACAGAATCGCAAAATACTTCGGTGGTGACGGGTGTTCTCAGTGTACGGAACGAAAGAAATAATGCACGTTGAACTCTCAAATGTGTTTCGTTCGTACTTCTCTCCAGAAGTCGCTCATTGCAATGCGAGCGAAGCGTAGAGCATCGTAGAAAACGGAAGATAATGACGAAATCACCAAAGAAACTTTCTCGCGAGAATTTTTGTACCTATCCGTCAGGAAATGTATCTCATTCATTTTCTCGCTTCTGTTGGACCTAGAAATGAAGCGTGAAGTCAAAATGATATTCTTTGTGTCGCTTTGAAACACGTCTGTACAAAATTTCTCAAGCAGCCTAAGTCTAGCGTGCAGCCTTCGAGTCTCCTGCGGCTCCCGGGCTAATCCTTCTAAAAGCCGTGTGATACTATATGTTCGTCTGTGGCATATGTTGACAAAGCACGCAGCTTTTATTTGTATTTTAGTAATGTTTTTGGTTAAATCTTTATGACCGGGGTCCCAAATGTTCTCGGCGTATTCGGGGTGTTTCCTAACCAGAGCGAAATAGCACTTCAGCGTGGACCTTCCTATTATACTCCTGATAAACCCTAGTTTACTTAGGCTGCTATCCTGAATGAAATAGCGTTAACGCTATCTTCCAGATATAACTTTCATTACGCTTTTGTTTAGAACAATAACAGTATTCTTTCCCGTATACTTGAAGGATAACACTGTTCTTAGCGTGTTATTATCTCGAAGAATAACACGCTATTCTTCGACCATAACAGCTGTGATCGTCGTCATGAATAGTGCGAATAGTGACATTAGCTAGATTGTAGATCTCTTTCTCTATATATTTTACGTTCATATTTATGCATGAAGTAAATATTGATGCTCTTATTTATGCATGATATTTTGAATCTGTAGTAGTAGTCCTTGTACCCCTTGCATGTTGGAACGATTGACGATTGAATGTTTCTTGGTTAGTAGATTTTAAACTAGCACGTTTCATGTGTGGTACGCTGGTTTCAATGTAGTTTCGGTGTTCTACCGTATAATTCATGCATGCATGGTGTAGAAGCACCCCCTGCCACTCACCCTTTGGGTGGCTTGCAGGGTATGACGTAGATGTAGATGTATATCCGTTGGTATTCGTAAAGGAATATTCACTCCAGACATATTCCATTAAGTACATCACTTTAAATACATTAGCACCCTTTCCTTCAAGGGGTAAGTTGGATACCACAGTGGGAGGGGGGGTGTCGTAATGAGGAGGACGAAAGGGGTCGTCTCAATGCGGGAGAGGAGGAGGAGGAGGAAAGCCAGGGGGGGGGGGGGTACGGGGCCAGGGGGGGATGGGGGGTGAATAGGTCGACCGGCCGTCGGCTGTCTCGGTGAGAGGATGGAACAATGGCGCGCGTGATGGAGTCATCAGGGCGTAGGGAGCGCCTCCGACGGGCAATCAATCAATCAAAACCAAGTTGTCAAGACTGAAGGGTGACTCTTTAACCGCACGCACTCAGGGAGAGAGAGAAAAAGACCAAAATATGAAGAAGAAAAAAAACATTCGTTAGAAAAACGCCGACGTCATCTTTATTATTATTATTATTGCCATTAAAGCTTACCCTTGGTTTTATTATCGGAGGAGTCAAGATCGTCGGACGGCTCGAGATATAATGGATGGATGGCTGGATGGAGACAGGTAGAGAGAGAGAGAGGGAGAGGTCGGGTCGAGTGGATGGTGTCCGATGCAGATGCAGACGAAGGAAGGAGAGAAATAGGAAGGAAGGGCGGTCGGCAGCCAATCTCGCTTGGTCGCGCTTCCTTCTTCCAGTCTTTTGTTCGGCGCTTCCCTGTCAAAGTTAAGAAACGCTGCAAAAAAATAGCTCCTTCACTTCCCCCATTTTTTTTACCATCGGATGGAGTGCCGAGGCGAATGAGTTTTAAAACGTCGAGAGTGCATTAAATTATCCCGCCCTCTTTCAGCGCGGACGACGACGTAATTAATTTTGAAGGAAAAGACTCCCGGGGTGACGGGATCTGGACGGAGGAGGAGAAGCAGAGGTGCGAACGACACATGCGACGCGAAAATAGTAGTGAGAAGAGAAGGGTTTGGACTCGGGTTGTGGTGTTCGATCTCGGGAGTGATTTTGAAATTCTTTTCTTTGGGAATCGAGATGACAGCAACCGGATGAGTTTGCGGCATCACATTCGGAGTGATTATTGGGTGGAACGACGTCTTCTCTTGTGTCGGGGACGAGCATTGAGTTGAAATGAAATGGTTAATATGAAACAAGTAAGAGATATTAATTCCAGAATGTTCTTTTAGCTGACAGCCGATGGGTGTCTAAAATATTTATATAAAATTCTATTGAGTTAGGTACAAAACAATGGAACTTGCGGCGAGTGAAATTTACGTTGCTCAACGCTCAAAAACGAAGATAAAGATGCGCACTAATCTACAAAACTTCAAGAAAAATAATCCTCGGTGAGTCACTATATGAAAGCCACAAGTCATTCTGGTTTCACGCGAGAGAGCTCCAGGACTAATTGTCGAGAGTAGAGTCTTTATTGGACACATACGGCAAAGTAGTAACTAACAGCATTGACATTGCCAACTTATTAAACCACTACTTTGAAGTAGGAGCGTCTGAAGAAATTACAACTTGGCTGTTGCCACATGAGGTTTTATTGTCACCGACCATGGTTTCGTTACAGAGTAACATTAATTAATATTGTTACTCTGTAACGCGAAACCATGGTGGGTAACAATAAAACTTCATGTGGAAACAGCCAAGTTGTAATTTCTTCAGACGCTCCTACTATGAAGGATTTCCACGAAGTCACGCCCGCTACCATTGCTTACACTACTTTGAAGTTGGTGATTTCCGGCGATACTTTGTGGAATTTGCTAAACATTTTGAATGAATAGGGTAAACTTTGTTTTTCCACAATGAATATAGTGACTTGCGACCATGGTTTCGACTATTTACTACTTTGAAAGTGTATTATCTAAGGATGGCACAATACACAATTTAGACATTCCCGACTTTAATGAGCCGATGACTGACATAACAATTCAACGTGATGGAATAATCAAACAACTGCGTTCAATTAAAAGTAACAAGTCCCCAGGGCCAGAGGAATTACCTGCACGCATACTCAAGGAGTTATCGCCACAGATTGCACCATTCTTAGAAATTATATTTAGAAATTATATATAGAAATTATATATATACAAATTCTACAGCTTACTCTGCAGAATTTCCTGTTCTAAACCCTATTTCGGAAGTACTTAGCGAACAATTTCCCTCGATACACACGTAGGTATTTGGATATTGCCAGTGACTTCAATAACTTTGCCAATCACAGGAATATTGGAGATGAGACAGTGCTTTTCTGATCATTTCTATCCCCTTGTTAATACGTAGGCATTACCATTGAGAATTATAAAGCGGTAGGAAAATAGCCAGAATGGAAACATCCAAAAGTTTCAATGTTTTATAAATTGGAATCCCCAAGAAGATAAAATTTAAACAAAAAACGTTTTCAACTTGTTCACCTTCTTTTTCAACCGTCTGCCGTTTAGTTGATCTTTAAATGTTTATTAATTGACTTAACACGTATGTCTGTGCTTACAAAAGCAAGCCCTAACCTCTTCTGGCCATTGGGGGGCCTATATTCTTCATCAACATCTGGGTTAAGTTTGAGAAGTGAATCCTTCCTCCAGATAGAAATTCACCATGGAAATCAATGAAATTTTCTCTTTATGTTGAGTATCAAATCCAGAAATTCTTCAGTAGGGTGAATAAAATTTACAAAACAAATGGTTGTAGCCTTTACTTTGTGGAAGTTAAGGGACCAAATACAAATGACTTTGTTAACTCCGCTTTAAGGTTAACTGGCACGACCCGGGTTTCGACGCTACGAGTCATATTCCCTCTTGTGATGCTTCCATGATTGACTGTTTCTCCATGGTTTGTTTTGATGTTGCATGTAAAACGGTTGGCTACGGCGCCTATGTTTCACGCCTTAACTCAAGACATACTCAAAGGTGATAAAGGACATAATTGCGTGTTTGTATTTTTAAAGTATCTCTTATATTTTATGACAGTGATCACCTTATAAATCTATTGTCTCTTAATTTATGTAAAAAATCATTCGCCTTCTCTCAAATTTAGGAACATTTTGCACAATTTTAATACAAGGAGTAATAAAAAAAATATATATTCCAGATCATAGATTATCAAAATCAATTAACAGCCATGAGACTGTAGGTATCAATTTATTGAACCAACTTACTTCCCATGAAAAAAATTAATGTATTCCGTTGAATGTATATAAGAAAAAGTTTATAACTGGTTGGTTCTGCACCCATTTAATAATCTTGTGGAGTTTTTGGATTGCTCTGGTGTTGCATTAATGTCACGTGTGTACAGGGTGTTAATATGTACAGTGTACACATTTCTATTTATTTACGAATTTAATTAATGAGCATTTATTTATGAATAAATTTAATCATTGACTTTGTCTAATGCTAATTTATTGTCCTAATGACAATAAAATTTGTTATTATTATACTTAAACACACCGACATTTTATGTTAATAAAAGTTACTAACATTGCGCATGTTAATTATAGGTTCTAACAATGAATATTTTTTCTGATTTTTTAGCACCTCGATTTTAATGATACAGGACTTCATGATCTGTGGAAAAATATTCTATATTCTTGTCAGTTTCGGGGTTAATTTCGCCTCGTCTCCGGCATGCGTGAATCCACTTAAGATCTCTCTTCGAAATCTGAAGGGAAGGGAAAAAACTTCACCTTTCCCTAACATTTACGATGGCTTTTGCTGCACCCAAAGACAGCCCAAAAAGGCATTATTTCTTCACTGCAGAATCGTGAAAGTGCTTTAGAAAACTGCTTCCATGCAAAATCTCCAATGGTCGCCCGTCGAAAGTTCAATACAGTCTACGTCATGCATGACGTCAAGTAGCCCGCGCCGTGCGCAATGGCCTATCTTAATTAGTGGCATAATAAGTGACACTCATACCTCCATGAAACCTCACCGTTATCTTCTCTACTTAACTCAAGGCATAAAGGCTATAGTTTTAAGGTAGTCTGAGCGAGATAGTTCCCTAGTCATAATAGAGGCCATATTCGAATTATACGTTTTAATTTCACCAGCTGTAGGACACATCAATTAAATATTGTATTATTAATGGTGCAGTAATATAGTTTCATATGACAGTAATTGTAAGTAATTAAATAAAAATATCTAAATAAGTCTTTAACTTGACTCATTTATTTCGAGCGGTACGTTTGAAACTCCTTCAAAACGGAAGGTTTATTGTGATCCCGAAGAATTTGCTGCGGTGACAGTATGATTAATTTTCAAATGTAGTTGAAAAAAACATACAAACTACACACTGTTAGTTTTTTTACGACATCTAAGTGTTAGAAATTCCTCATTTTGTAAATAATGTCTCTCTGGAGTGCATACACATACCATTTCCCATGTAAATGGCTGGAATTTTTTGGCAAATATCTCCGAAAGTAATGTGACAAGGGGTGAACTTTTTTATGTCATTAGAAGGGTGAGATATATTATTCCTTAAAATGAAACCATATTATTGATTTCTAAGTAAAATAATATTTCGTTCGGACTACCTTAAGATCCAATCTCACGCTGCTGGCCAAGGAAATAAGTTGTTGCAATGTTGAATAAAATGGACCGTTTTTGGCCAAAAATGCAAGCGCTTCAGGCATAAGTCGAACGAATAGGAGGAGTGGATTGGAATTCGTTCAATCTCATGTGCTCTATCTCTCTCAAATTCGAAATCCTCCGCTCACTCGGTCCATTATCCGCAATCCTGAGGTTCATGACATTTTTCGCCTCATATCTCGTGCTTTTTGTGGTATTCCGTCATCAGTTTTGTTAAATTTTGTTTGTTGAAGGAATGTAAACTTTTGGGGATAATGTTAAGGTAAAAAAAATTGAATTGCAGGTTCAAGGACTCTAAAGACGTGAATTCCGTCATTGATTTATATTTTTCATGCCTTTCGAAGTGCTTTTGATTTTTTGATGTAAAGTCAGTCTTGTCCACAGTCTTGTCCGAGTTGTTGTAGACCTTAAACCAACTTATTGAGCCAATAGGAGTTCGAAACCTCAATATGGTACCAGAGCGTGGTTTACTATTGGTTAATTGCTAATTCGGTTGCGTTCTCATTTCGTGTTTGTAAGTCCATGGTTGGCGTTTTCATTTTTCGTGGCGTGTTCTCGTGTGGGTTATGCTTTTGTTTCACCTGTGAAATGAGCTGTTTGCTGATAAGTACAACGGACGAAGCATGGAGCTCTATGGGATCGAGAAACTACGCGGTGCCAAGAACTAGAACGTATGGAAATTCTCCGTGAAAAATCTACAACGCGGGAGGGACAATGCACATGGGGTTTGCTTCATTGGTGAACAAGGCAGATCGAGGGTCATTCCAGGTCTTGGTTAGGACGATTGAGTCAAAAGTGAAGCGGCAGCTCTGATTGTCGCATTTTGTTATTCTGCCGGAGAAACGTGGTGTAAACTGCTCTTAGTTTTCTAACAGCAGACTAAACGAGCCACTCACACAGTTCAGGCAGAATTTTTCGGCTTCAACATGAGTCCGGGTGGCGATATGGTGACGCATATTGCGCGTTTTGAAGGGTTAGTTTTACAAATGGAGTAATTGAACGGTAAGCCGGACGATTCATCGCTGATGGTGAAGCTGTTGGGCACTTTACCAGAGGAGTAAGAAAGTCTACGACAGGTATGGTGGGCAAGAGCTAAAGATCAGCAGACGTTCGCAAATTTGGCGGCACTACTGACTTCAGACGAAATGCGTCGGTTGAATCGAGCTGAAAGAAAAGCAGAGGTGATAGCACTGACGACAGCGGTAGCCAAAATTCAGGGAAAAAGCGAGCGTGTCAATTTTTCCAGTGGTTCAAGTAAACAGAAATGGGAATCCTCACAAGATAAAGTAAAAGATATGAGGAAATTGAAATGCTATGGTTGTGATGGAGTAGGTCACATTAAAAGAGATTGCCCTGATGCAAAAGTAAAGAGAATGCAGAATAAAGAAGTGCATCGGACCGCAGTGACGGGGTTGATCAGGCGTCATAAGTGAGATTTTGAATGCAGAAACTATTAGTGACGTGTAAGTAGTTGATACTGGAGCCAGGGATCACATAGCTAATCAAAAAGAATGGTTCATCTACATCTACATCTACGAAATACCGTGCAAGCCACCACTAGGGTGTGTGGCACGGGGTGATTCCACACCAGGCATGCAGCACTCATCCCAGTTCAAATCAGAACCGCGCACGTTCCCCCGAATCAGGCTCCCCGATCTAAGCAGAATCCCCGGCAGTCAGTCAAAGCAGTCAGGACAACGGTACGCAGTCAGACCACAAACCAGGAGAGTGATACGTATAAGAACATGCTACCATGCAATGCACTACTCAAGATTAACTACTGGTAAGTTTAATTAATGCGACAGATAAATACCACTAGTACAAGGTACTAAATCATGTTAGAGTATATCATGCCGGAGATTGCATGCGAGGTTAGTATCTACAATTCACGTTAAGATATTTAGCACTACTGAAAAAACCTTTTTAACCTAGTCAGTATCCTAGAACTGATCCATCACAACTATTATGGTCCCTTATTGTACGTGGAAAAAATGACATCTTAAATCTATCGGTTCTACAGTCTATTTCCTTAATTTTATTCCTGTGATCGTTCCTACCATAATAGTTTGGCTATAGAAAAATATTTTGAACGTCCGGCAAAAAAAAGTCTACATCAAACTTTCGTAAAAGATTTAACCTATATCTCTTCCCTCTATTGGATAGAGGTTCCACCCTAATTCCCTTAACAATTATGTAACACTACTATGTTTATCATAACCATTTTTTACAAATCTAACTGCCCTCCATTGTATTCGATCTATTATCTGAAACAAGTCCTACTTCGTAAGGGTCCCATATACTAGCGGCGTACTCCAAGTGAGGTCTCACCAGAGAAAAATAACATCGCTCCTTTACCTTCTCGTCACATTTTCCTGGTATTCTTTTAATAAATCCTAATTTACGACTTGCCTGTCCACAAATTTCTCGTGTATGCTTTCCTTAGACAAGTCCTAAGTAAGGGTCACTCCTGAGTACTTTACTGACTCTACATTTATTAGTTCGGCTTGATTAATTGTGTACGTCTCGTTAATTACACTACTTTTCCTCCAAAAATTCATAACAACGAACTTATTACAATTTAATTCTATTTGCCAAGTTTCGCACCATCCGCTTATAGCTTCTAGGTCTTTCTTCAACGCATTTCTATCATACTCTGTGTTGATAATGGTTCAATTCCTCTGAATCATTAGAAACGCCATTGAAAAATTTTATCGGTGAGTAATTCATAATGGATGCACTTTGTAAAGGGACAGTTAAATTTGAATCCAACGTTGGTGGTAAGTGGAGAATGTCTTGTATGTGCCCACAGCTCGTAGGAATCTATTTTCGGTAGTTTCCGCCCTTGATAAGGGACTGTCATTTTATTCATCAAAAGCCAAGTGTGAGTTTGTTAAAAACAATATAGTGAAAGCTTGAGGTGTGCGGTATGGTCAGCTGTTTAGAATTCAAATACGTGTGCAGAAACCTGAAGTACTGGATATCAAATAGATGAATGTTGCGTCGAAAATTACACTGCAAAGTCGGCATGAGCGGCTAGGTCATCAAAATAAACGACATGGTCAAAAGTTTCTCAAACAACAAGGAATTGATGTTGCTATAGAAGAAGACTTTTGTGGAGCGTGTGTTCAGGGAAAACAACATCGGAGCAGCTTTCATTTTGTAAATCAGCGTGCAAAAGAACCAGGTGAACTGATACACGATGACCTCTGTAGTCCGATGGAGTGTGAATCATTGGGTGGAGCACCTGACTTCATGTGCTTTGAAATGCTATTACTCCAGGTTGCGCACAGTGTACTTTCTTAAGGAGACAGAAAAAAAACTACGTAAAAGGTAGCTGAGGTGTTGTAGATCGCAAAGAATCAATGTGGATGACCTGTAAGAACCAGTGTGATGGTTCTGACGAGTTTGTCAATTGTGAGGTAGAGAGAAATTGTTAAAAATCTACGGATGTGAACTCTTAGAGTCTGCAGTCCATATACGCCAGAGCAAAATGGTTGCGCTGAGCGTACAAACAAAACTGTTGTCGAACTCACTCGCACTATGCTATTAGCTAAGAATTTGCCACAAACCTTCAGGGCGGAAGCAGTAAACACTGTTGTGTACGTTCTCAACCGAGCAGGTCGAAGCAGCTGGCCAGCCAGCTTGGATGGAAAGACACCGCATGGGGTCTTCACGGGAAAGACAGCGCACCTGGACAAGCTCCGTGTTTTTGGAACTAACTGTCATCTACGTCATACCATGCAACCCACCCAAAAGTTGTGTGGCAGGGGGTGCTTCCACACCAGCCATGCATGAATTATACGGCAGAACACAGAAACTACATTGAAACCAGCGTACCAGACATGCAACGCGCCAATTAAACACTACTAACCAAGAAACATTCCATCGAGATTCGTTCCAGCATGCAAGGCATACAAAGACTACTACTACTACCGAGTCAAAATATATTGCATAAATAGGAACGTCAATATTTACTTCGCGCAAAAATAAGAACGTAGAGAACAAAAGGAAAAAGATATACAGTCTAGCTAATGTCACTTCGACCCGCGCGTCTCTAACTCTTCTATAAGCTGAACTGATGGTCGCTTAAGATGCTTAACACCTTCACATCCAGTCGCCTTAAAAGCATTAGTGTCAAAATGTTAGAGGTTTGTACAACTAAACAAACGTTCGATGGCTCAGAAAGGAAAAGCAATGGCAGATTCCACAATTATTTATTAAGGTGACCGGTTTCGATACAAGGTATCATCATCAGACACTGTACATCTACCTCTACGTGATACCCTGCGAGCCACCACGAGGGTGTGTGGCCGGGGGTGAAGATCACCAAACATTCACTGTTGCCATGCAAGTAGGATATTTAAGGGAGACATGCCAGATAATAGGGTCACATAGAGCTAGATGGTTAGTATCTACATAATAAGGAAGGGATTATTGGTTGTTATTACATGCATCATGCACTGCAGACTACTCTAACTATATTTCACCTACCTATCCCTTTCCTACGCTGCCTATTGTTCTCTCTTATAGTACGAGGGAAAAATGACATTTTAAATCTATCGGTACGACAATCTATCTCTCTAATCTTGTTAATATGATCAAACCTAGCATAATACGCAGGGGTTCTCAATATATATCTAACGTCATCTGTGAACAAATCGGTTTCGAATTTACTTAACAGGTTTAACCTAAATTTTAACCTGCGTTCTCATAGTAATTCCCATCCTAGTTCTTCTATTAACCTCGTAACACTAATACAATTATCATAACGGCCTTTAACAAACCTAGCAGATCTCCTTTGCACACGCTCTAATTCTTTCATCATACCTTCCTCGTACGGATCCCATATACTAGCGGCATATTCTAAATGAGGCCTGACAAGTGTAAAATAGCTTCTTTCTAGTACTCTCTCATCGCATTTGCCTAGAACCATTTTTACGAATCCTAATCTACGGTTTGCTGCACTAGTTATTACCCTGATGTGTTTCCCCCATGATATGTCTTCAGTGATGGTGACGCCTAAGTATTTAATTGAATCAACGTTACATATTTTGTTTTCTTTAATGCAATAATTATTCCGGGGAAAGCCATTCTTTTTCCAAAAGTTCATTCTCGCGCATTTCTTCAAATTTAATTCTAGCTGCCATCTATCACACCAATCATCAATCGCATCTAAATCCTTAGCTAAAGACTGTCTGTCCTCTTCATTTCTAATTTCCTTATACACTACTGCATCATCGGCAAAAAGACGGAGCTTGCTATTTTTCACAACTGTATTCAAGTCGTTTACGTACAGAGGAAATAAAATTGGGCCCATCACGCTTCCCTGGGGAACACCCGTTGTAACTTTTACTTCGCCTGAGCTGACACCATCTAATACCACCCTTTGAACGCGTTCATGTAGGAAGTCTCCTATCCAGCCTACTATATAACTGTCTATCCCGTATGATGCTAACTTCTCGAGTAACTTACAGTGGGGAACCTTGTCAAAAGCTTTTCTAAAGTCAAGAAACGCTGCATCTCTCTGTACGTTACCTTCTCCGGAAACTTCAATATCGTGAACAAAAAGACCTAATTGAGTTTCGCAAGACCGTCCCTTTCTGAACCCATGCTGGTTTGTTATTAATAAATCCTAATTGTCGAGGTGTCGCATTATTGATGTAACTATTATATGCTATATAATTTTACATGATAGTGACGTTAATGATATTGGTCTCTAATAACATGGCTGTTCCCTATCTCCGCTTTTAAAAATTGGGGTCACGTTTGCTATCTTC
The DNA here is from genome assembly GCA_963169105.1 of Ceriagrion tenellum. Taxonomy (NCBI): domain Eukaryota; kingdom Metazoa; phylum Arthropoda; class Insecta; order Odonata; family Coenagrionidae; genus Ceriagrion; species Ceriagrion tenellum. The sequence goes on along the minus strand of OY720642.1, from coordinate 134,603,547 downwards.
CAGTCTTCCAGTTATGATGATGACGAAGAGTTTTTTGACTTTATTTGCTCGCAAATTCAGTTATTTAAAAATAAATAAAGACTTTGAGACAAGCCTGACAATTTGTTTTCTTTTTCACTACTTTATTTTGTTTCACCATCAGCATTCAAGTTCATAAAGGAATCAGGGAAAATTTATGCTCCACATCCAAGCACTATTCAGAGGGTTTGCTCCCTATTCAATGTTGGTCCTGAGTCAGAAACCTTCGAAACAAAATTTATGGGTTACATAAAACGAAAGATAGGTATTTTAAAGCCTTGTGACTTGACCGTTACTATTATGGTGGATAATATACACATTAAGCGGTACATGGACTACAAGGGAGGAAATTTAGCAGGTGCATCATTTAATTCAGAAAAATTGGCATCTTGTGCACATGTGTTCATGATCAGTAGTATTATATCTGCATTTAAAGATGTGCATATTTTACCTGTCAACTCAATAAATGCACAAATTCTGCATAATGTGCTTAAAAAGTAATTGTTGGTCTTAAAAATTTGGATTTACAGTTATTGCTGTGATTACTGATAATAATGAAATTAATAGGAGGGCTATATCTTTCTTTTCTGACAAGCCAACGATTGCATTATGAACCCACATCCATCAAATCAGAGCCGTCCACTTTTTTTATGTTGTGGATACTGTTCATTTATTTAAGTGCATCCGGAATAACTGGCTCAATCAAAAAAATTCAGATAAAAATTTCATCTGCCCTGAATTCTCGGCATCATCAACAGGAGTATTGCAGGCTTCTTTTTATGTGCTAACGAAAATGTATTATCTAGAGTCCCATAAACTTTTAAAGTATGGCCATGGTTTGTCTTTAAAGGCACTTTGGCCTTCAAATTTGGAGAGGAAAAATGTCATGCCGGTGGTTCAAATATTTAATGACTATGTAGTTGAAGCTCTACAAACCCTGGGATTGGAAAATAATATAAAGAATTATTAAGGTACTGCTGAATTTATAAAAATTATTGCCACGTGGTGGAAAAATGTTTACGTGAGAGTGCCTGTAAATGGAAGGAGACTGAATGATGTCATCCAGGAACCACTCACTAATTCTGTCGAGGATAAAAAATTTGAATTCCTTCAGGAATTTCTCTTGTGGCTAGATCGATGGGAAGAGATGAGATCTAATGAAGGGAATCTGACAAGAGAGACACTATCAGCATTGAAGTTATCAACTCACTCCTTAATAGGATTGGTTGACACATGTATTCCCTGGCAAATTCCAAAAAGACATTCTAAAAAATAGGTTTGGTAAATATAGGCAGCTTTCTGGATCGCAGTACCACATTTCTGCTCGCCAAGTATTTGAAGTAGAAAAGAAATAAAGATTGAGCATCATTATGAGAATTTCAATAAAAACTCTGGCATTATCCCTGTCAATAACTTTGATTTGGAGTCAGTATGGAATGATTTCAGTAGTAGTGAATTTCCAATTGAGCAAATTTATTTTATTTTAATTTTTTATTTATTTATTTAGCAAATTTACCCTTTTTTTTAGAATTTTAGCAAAATACTTCCCTTATCAGTAGCTGATATTTTGGCTGTTGAGGAAGAGTTGCCTATTATTGCGCATCTAGCGGGATACTGTGCTAATAATGCGCTGAAAAGATTAAAATGTGATTCGTGCAAAGGATTATTGATGGTTCATAAGACGTTAGATGCAGGGATCGCCCCCGAGTTAATACAAAAATTGGAATGTGGTGGACTGTTATATTCACAACCCATTGTGATAAATGCTGTGACACACACTGACAAAGTTGGGAATCATCTTGCTGGCCCTGTTTTTGAAGGAGAGTTTTTAAAAATGGAAAATCAAAGATGTCTAGCCGCGACCATCACTATGGACTGTTCGATTGAAGGGAATTTCTTTTCGTGGGATTGCTGATACAATAATCACCCCTGTGAGGATGTATGAAGATGGTTGTATGGGCATCAACAAATACATTGTTGAAATATTACTGTAGAAAAGGGTCAATACTTCAGAAAACGTACAGAAAGCAGGAAAAAACCGAAAAATCTCTACGTTTTATTTACTGCTTCTGGTCATTGAGTTTCGTGTCGCGTATGTTTAGTCCTTATTGTTGTTATTATCTTTAATATTACTCATTCTGTTTAGTTTATTATTTTTCTGAGTTCTTTTTCCTGTTAATATTCTACTTTGACTTCAGATATTATTACTGTAAAACTTTGTAGTTGTGTATTTCATGTATGATCACAGATTTCAGAGGACATTTATAACATTAAATAACGTGTGAAGAGTGCTACCTTTGTTTATTTTCAACATTACATCGGTGTGTGATTCATCCTCATTTATATGAAAATGTTAACCACTTCCGGATAAATCCTGTCGTGCATTTCCTCCACCCATGTTTAATTTATGTGACTGTACTTAAATGTATTAGTATCTAGTAATAATTGTGTACAATATGCAGTAGGTATAGTAAAATTTGTTCAGTATAATAATCAAATGGGAAGTTTTGATCACGGCAAGGTAACGGAAATTGTTTAATGCTTCCATATTGTTTCTAGCATCGTAAATTACATCAATAACCCTACTGTTTTATTCATGCCGTATTCATTATGCTCGTTGATCCATGAGAATTCGCTTTCACGAATTCTTGCTTGCGGCTGTAAATTTAGTAATACATTCTACGCTTCATCCTGAGATTCACCGCTTGAGTAGTTTCTATCGTATTCTTATTATTTTTACTATTATAGAGCTGGATGGATATAGTTACTTTGGTAATAAAGGCTTAAAATAAGTTGTTTTCTTTTGAAACTTAAAGAAAAGCTGCAACTTCACAAAATTTGCGTTCGAATAAAGATAGCGGTCGTACTGCTTGCCGGCCAAGAGAACCTGACGTCACAACCATGAGCGCAGGCCTTAGTTTAGAAGGTGTAGCCATACTCGCTCTTCCTCGCCGCATCAAATTGCGATCCAACGATTAATTTATTCAACTCTTTTGAAAACAAGGCCCGCTTCTCTTTTACAAAAATTAAACCAGGCCAACTTTTACAACATTATCGGAGACCCTGTAGGAAGTGGATTGCAAAAAAAAACGCAATACGATGATGATTGCGAAAATTAAGAACAGTAGCAAAGCGTGCGAACCTGAAATCCAAATGAAGATTACAAAATAATAATGATAGAGTTTTCGGCCACGGCTGAAACGAACATGGATGCAAAGGAGGCGGAGAAACGGGCGAAATATCAAAACCTGCTTTTTGAGCTTCGGCAAATGTACCCAGGACACTCTGTCAAACTGGAAGTCCTCATCATAGGTGTGCTCGGAGGAGTTAAGGACTCGCTGCTGGAGAGAATCAAGTGCATTCCGTCCTGCGTGGCACAGGCGGAGTCACTTGCAACTCGCATGCAGAAGGCCGTTATACTTGGGTCCCTCCGTCTACTCTGCACGCATGACCCAACTGCAGCGTAGCCACCAATCCGATGGGCGTCGGACGTGGCTGCGATAACTGCCAAACCCCTCCCGAGTCCTCGGCCATTATGACGGCAATGAAACCCGATGCTTGCCGAGGACCCGGAGCGGGAAAGTCACCAAAGTAATGATACATAATAATAATAATAATAAAATTAGAAAGGTGAAACTAGTCAACCCAAATTTTAATACCAATGATTTACTAGAGTGCATGGAGACACAGTTTTCCACACTCCGTTAACCAACACATTAGTGATAATACTGTAACCTTTCTCAATAGACACTATATCCGAGTCGAGTTTTCTGTTCGGCTGCTCGTGTATTCCTTAAAATTGGGTGGGGACCCAATAATTGTATTGGCGTCAAAATTCACATTCCCAAGCGTCGAAAAACTGTTCCTTCAATATTTTCCCTTTTCTTTCTTCCTCATCTTCTTGCCCATAACTACTCCCGCAATCACCATAACCAGGATTATGGCGGTATTTCATGCATTTACTCCGTTCAGGGACGGGAAACAAAAAACTTCCAACATTTTTCATACTGAGTCATAATGACCAACGGAATATCTTCTATATTTTAATATCCTCCAAGGTCCTTTTTTATATTCTCCTCCTCGTGCGGCGCAAGGTGATCCATCAGTACCAGAACGGTTGTTCGCGCTGACTGCGAGCATGAGCCAAGGGAAACTTGCCATCGACCACCTCAGCAAAAAGGGAGGAGGCGGTCAGTTTTTTTCCGGGCCGACTGGTGATCGACTTCTAAGCATTAGCGGACGCAGTGATGCGGCTGGAAGGAGCTCAGCCGCCTCGCTCACCGTCTTTTTTGCTCCTGGCTCAATCTGTTTGCAGTTTCCAACGAAACACAAACGTTGACGATGGCTCGTGAGAATCGGAGTGTGTCTTAATGGGGCAAGGCAACGAGGGGAGGGCATGATTGAGGCCGCACGGCCCATCTACCCCCATTGAAGCAGGCCCCAGGGTCGAGAGAAGAACTGCAATCCATCTTCTCAATGGGTGGTCCAGACAAATGTGTCCCTTTAAATGTAATGGATCGACGACGCCAGCGAAATAATCTTTTAGACGGCAAAACCCAAACGTTTTACAGTCAACACTACCACAATCTCTCTATTAATAATAAATCCCTTCGCCGTTCTTTTTCCAAGTTTTAATACTCTAATATAATAGCGAAAACCATTAGGCAAAATCCCATTGGAATTGGAGAAGGAAATCTACAAAATAAATCTACGATATCCCAAAGAAAAACCGATACCTAAACCAAGAGTTGGTTTGTACGCAGGACCACTTACCCTTTTAAGAAGTGATTCCACTTGTAGCTGGCGTATTAAATCATTTGAGAGGTTTTTTAACTGTTTTTTATAAATAAAATTGTGGGTCAAAAATTACTGCGAGCACTCTCGTTATTGAAATTTTCTTGAAAATATGCGCTACAGGTAACCAATATATGAATATACCTACCTACCTTATACCTATTAAGAATTAAGCCTGTAAAATGGGGTGAAATCTACACATAACCTGTTTCACCAACCCACTTTCCCTTGCAGGCGTGGATGTGGCACGACGCGCTAATGCCGAGCGTCATAGGTATTGTTTCAACTTTCAGTTTTAAAATCTCATCCAACTAATCGTACTAATACGCTATTTGAAAAAAAAACATTTATTTTTTCACAAATTCATAGAAAAATGGCCGAAGTGATTATACTGATATATGAGAAAAGTGGTACACAGCATGAGCAAAGTAGTCCGACCAGCAAAAATACTAAAAAAAAAGCAGACAGGATTCGGCGCTGTTCCGATTCAAGCTCTCATCGATCGTGTTTATGAGAAAACCCCATCCCGCAACGTATAAAACACGATAGAGCAATTCATGAGAAATACAGGTTGCCCTGAAATCGAAAATGTTGGGAAGAACTGCAAAACTCAGATGCCTAATTTTACAAACGAGAGATATGGACCCCCATGTAAATACGCGGAAATGCAAACACTCATATGAAATAGCGATCAGTTACTCAAGATATTGATTTTAGGCTTGACTTTGTGGTATTTATCCATCACGGAAATATGAAAGTAACTTTGTGAAATCCACTTGTAAGATTTTACCAACACGAATTCTCTAAAGGCTTCGACATTATGTGCCACCCTCAGGTCGTAGAGATGAATGACTCTGAAGACGATACAAAGTCTGAACCCTTAATGAAACCCTTAATATTTTTGGGGTGAACAATAGTGTTCTTCTCCCCACTTGTTGTATGGTAGTGAAACATGGGTAGGTCAGGATAGACATAAGAGTAGACTAAACGCCGTGGGTATGAGTTATCTGAGGAATGTTAGCGGCAAAAGTAGGATGGATAGGGTCAGGAATGATTGGGTAATAAATGAATGTGGGTTAGATGCTCCAGTAATGGACATGCATGAAAGGAGTGTGCTTCGTTGGTCATGTTGGCCATGACCATTGGCCATTTGACCATGTTGAGAGAATGGATGAGAGTCGAATATCGAAACAGGTATATAAGAGTGAAATGAATGGTGCGAGAGGTAGGCCGAGAAAGTTGCGGTTGAATGTGGTTGAGGAAATTCTTTGGAGGAGGAATATTAGGAGTTTTATAAACAGGAGGGCGTGTATGAAGCAGTGTATGGGCGTAAATGAGGCGAAAGAGGTTTGCAAGGATACGTCAGTATGGAGGAAATTATTGAAGCAGAGTTAGGTGTACAATTATGTGTTCTTGAGTGAAACTCTGTGACTATGCCTACCCCATAAGGGAACGGCTTGATTGGTATACATGTATGTACGTAATATTTATGGTTATGTTGGGTATAAAGGCATTTAAAGATTGAGATGAGATCACCATTTCTATTATTTGAAAAATCTCAAGGATTTACCTCCATACATGACTCCAACCTTCAGCTGACTCTATAGTCTGTTCTCGCACTGTACTTCCACTCCCGGTCAACCCAACGTCCTTCAGATTGCCCTCTTCACTTCTTTCTGCCTCCTACTTTGGCTCCTTCCAACCTTCCTCCTCAGGATCCTCTCCTGTCACACATTGCGAAGGACTTATTTGTAAGTCTTCCTTTCCGTCCACCGCCATTCCTCTATTCTTCTACACACACTCTCTCTCTCTCTCATGGCTGCTATCCATTTTATTGTCCTCTTCTCTCTAAGACCACATTTTGAGTGCCCTCATCATCCTTCAGGTCGTTCCAACCGCAAGTGTTTGAGTCGGCCTATTCGAAAGAACTCACGTCCCTAAAATATAATGATTCCTCCTCCGTCACTCGGCTTCAATCTCTTTGGCTCACGTGTGCCATAGAAGTGATCAACTCATTCAAACTGATAATGAATTGGTGGAGGAAAGTCGCAAGTGACTTCCAATTTGGATTTGACTGCACGCTTAAATACAAATAAAACACACAACTGCTAGAGGGATTAAGGTGGGAGCCCCTAGAGGCTCGGAGCCTACACGCTACGCTTAGGGTACTTGAGAAATTCAGAACTGATATTTTTCAGAGCGACACAGAGAATATTATCATGACGCCTCACTACATTTCTAGGTCTGACAGATGCGATAAAATAAGAGAGATACTATCGCACAGATAGGTACAAAAACTCGTTCTTTCCGCGCACAATAAGCGACCACAATAGAAATTGAGCTTCTCCAAACACACTCTCAGAGGACATGTCACCATTTCACCTCCAAAACTTTTATATCTTTACACGGCTGGTGACCCCTACCATCAGGGGCGCAACAACGGGGGAGGGAGCAGGGGGGACATTGCCCCCCCCAAGCACGATTGTGGGGGGGCTAGCCCCCCCCCCCCCCCCCCGAAATCAGAAGTTGTGGCTCACTTTTTAATGGACACTGCCCGATTTGCAAAATTATTTGCGCCTTCATCCGTTAGTGGGATGGAATTGGCGGACTCTCAGACCCATTTGGGTGAAAATTTATCCGCAGACTCTCTTCGTCTCCCTCCCGTCCCCCCGCTTAGCTAGCTTATACAGATTTTTAAAGGAGTTTGCCTCCCCCCACCATTCGGGAGGTTGTTGCGCCCCTGCTTACCACCCCCTGCTACAAGCAGCGGCTCGGAGGGTAGTATGTAGATGTAGAAATAACTTCAACAGAACGCTGCAAATTCGTGCATTTGTCCAAGGAACTCGGTCACGAGTTTCAGCAAAAATACAGCCTCACAAACAGTTTGAATGGGTACAGCGTAAAATATTGTCCTCTAGGGTTACATTAATTTGTTGAAGTCAATCCACTAGGACAGGGACAGGGAATTAAACCCGCTCCCATCGTGCAGTCATGATGTCTTTCCGCGGTCGGCGGATGCTCGTGGGGATTGAGGTTTAGACTCGCTGGAAATGCACTCAATCGAAGTCGGAGGTATTTATATATAATTAATAAACTTATTATAAAAGTGTTATATGGATTTCCAGACGCTTTAGAAGCCTTTGCACTAATTCAATTATATGTTAACCGTTACATTTGGGCGAACACTGAAGCAAGCAGAACAGTGTAATTACTTGTATTGTACTTAAGAAAAGCGGAAAGAGGCAAAGGAATCAAAAGGAGAACTGTGCTAGGAAAAGAAGCGTTGAGGAATACGCGGGAGCTGATGGCGGTGAGATTTGATGAGGATATTGAGAAGAGGATGGTGACGAGTTTGAAATAGTGCGTAGCATTGTACGGGGCAGAAACGTGGACTCTGAGAAATAAACACGGCGAAGGTTGGGTCCGATAAGTTGATAAGAGAACGAAAATAGGCGATGGGCGTATGAGATGGGTTAGGTGTTGGGGATGAGAGTGAAGGTGCAGTGTAAAGGGAGGAAGAGGATCGAGAAAGGGCTCCGTATGGTTGATGAGTAAAGGAGACTTCTAGGTGAGATTAGGAGAAGGAAAAGCAGGTGACTGGAAGAGGTAGGTATTCAGAGGCGAATGGTTTTCTTAGGCCGTGGTGGAGGAAAGGATGTTAGGCGAACGGGGAAGGAATAGATTAGGTTTTATGGAACGGGATGAAGAAGGGATGGTCTTACGTGAACTTGACGAATGACATATTATGGGGCCAATGGGGCACGCCTCCATTTACGAACATCCAGAGGATTTTTTACCGACTATCACTTAAACCTACCCTTACCAATCGATTACTCGATCGTAATAAAGAGTAACAATGACAATTTGGCATGAAATATCGCTGGAACTCCAGGTGGTTGATATTAATGAAATTTTCTAGGGTGTGGCAACGGGTTAGTTTCTCCATTTTCAGGTATGATCAATTATAGTTCCTGGTTGGGCCATTGAAAGCGTAATCCGGCGTCTCACCCGACGAGACATCATTTATTCGACGTGTCAAACCAATATAAATGTTTATGCATAGAGCTTTTATTAACGACATAACTTTATTTTGATTGCGTTGTCATTGACTAAATTACTGCTTTTGTGGATCGCAGATGTTTCCTAATACTATTTTAGGACGATTGCGCATGAATTAGGCCATGAGGTGTTGGTTGTAGTGCTTCAAGCTAGTTGTAACAACCATACAAAAGGTTCACTGTTCTCGCGTGAATATGCTGCGCTTATATATTGAAACGCTTTGTAAGTTCCACATGAATTTTATCTCAACGACCTAGGTTTCGTCGCTGTGCGACATCAATAATAAGGTGTCGTACTTGATGATGTCGCACAGCGACGAAACCTAGGTCGTTGAGATAAAATTCATGTGGAACTTACAAAGCGTTTCAATACATTATCATGAAGCTATTCCACAAAGTTACGCCTCAAACCATCAATTTCATCAATATGCTGTGCATTTAGAGTCTTGCAAGTATGAGAAATCACTGTGTTGCATTCTGAAAGTCGACAAGGAATACCATTTCCATCTCGTGGAAACATTTGGGGAATTCCAACGAAAGGCTTTATGCCCTGGCAGGCGTAGAGTTCTCAGCGCTGTGAAAGATATAAAAAAAGACAAAGAAATATATTAACCTCTGGATACGCGGAGACAGAGTGTACAAGCATAAATATATAATAAATTTTCCGGCTTAACACGTTGAGTTCGTATCGATGTGCCTTCCCACTTTCTGATTTCTATTTATCTGATTTTCAATCTTTAATTTGGTTCTGAGTATTACATATCGACAAAAAAATAAAAAATATTATAATTTTTTTTATTTACGGAATAATTTTAATGCGTCACTCATGGGAGTCACACGCCACTTCGATATGCCAACCTGTATGCAACCCGCACAACATATTCATATCCACGTAATATTTAATTCGTCACGGCTTTTCCGATGGGAATATTTGTCTCAAATTACGGCCCCTTCTTCAGATATAATATTTTCCGCAGCTATGGGATGCGTTTCAATATCAGAGCAGTTACCCCTTAGGATTCTTTCTTTCTACTGTCACAACTGGACTGAATAAAATGATGTGCTATATTTATTGTGTTCATAGATAATGAAGTCCTCCCAAATATTTCATTGGCTCATTCTCTTCCGAATCTTTACCCTTTTACGCAGTCCCTAACTAAAAACGTTCCCCTTTCGCATTTACTGGCGGCACTACTACCGACTACTCGGCTGCCAGTCAATTTTTCAACGGTACATCCGTTCTCTCGCCCTCTGTTTGGCCAATTGACAGAAATAAGAATTTTACGAAGAGGTTGAGGAGCAGAGGGACTGAATGGAAAGCAAAATATATACTGCCTCGGGTTGTGGCAGAAGAATGAGGAACGGGTAGTACTCGAGACAAAAAGATGGACATCTCCCCTTATCCCTCCCGTCCCTTCCTATCCGCGCGCAATTCCTTGGTCTGAACAAAGAAGCGGCATGACCACTCAAAGTGCAAAATTCAAATTTCAGGGAAACACATAACCTTCAAATACCAGCCTCTTGATGGTCAGGTCCATTCTTATTTGTTCCCTTACTCTTCAAAGTACCATTTGTGGCCCTTCCAAATATCACTGGATGAATGCAGCGTTACTGGTTCCTCAGAAAGAATTTACCTTGCTCAAATTAAGAAAATGGTAGGGTTTTTATTTTTCGTTTTGAAAAGAATTTATGAATTTTAAATGCATATATGTTTATTTATATCTCACAAATTCATTATTATATGAATAACATTATATGATACAATATATTTCTAATTATTTATATAAATAAAAATATTCACAATAATATAAGCTGAAAAAGTTCAGCGACATATTTAGCAAAAAAACCTTTATCATTGAAAAACAACAGAGAATTTATAAAAATAAAATTACCATAGTACAGTACAGTATTACAATATTTATGAGTGTTTCAATCAAAAGTTCATTTTTTCTCATTAAACTCAACAAAACATGGTATGAGACATAGGTAACGCTGGTTTCTCTGGGCAAGCTGGACAATATAGGACGGAGTTTTTCCTTATGTTTTTTGATGAGCATTTTCTGTATCTTTAACTCCTTAATCGCCCATTTTTTTCGCCTTTCTCCGTTATGTTGTCAGGAAAATGGAATTTGGTTTGTTTACATAGTGAAGGACCTATTTTAGCTCTACATGACGCAAGAGACTATCACTTCATGCCGATAATCATACATACTCATTTTGTGACCACTGTTCTTATTGAATAGTGTGTGACTATTTACAATTTGATTTTGCAAAACGCGAAGAGCTAAATTTGAATACCAACGGAAAGATTTTCATTCATACGCATAGTTGGAAAGGAGCTGATCGCGGCCATCCACCCCGCCACTAATACTAATTATTCTCCATCACACATGATGGTTTGTCTCTCTGTTCGCCCCTCTTGGATGCTGTTCCTATTAAGTTCGCATCATGCTCTGTGCTAATCATTAACACGTCCCTCCTATATCTCCACTTCATGAGGCAAACTCCATCACTCAGAGGGCCACTGCTGTAAAAATTAGCCATATACCACGAGTGTCCTACTCCCAAATAATCTTCTAATAGTTTGACTAGCACCTTATCGGTGTGTCCCTGACCACCTATATCTGGGTCATTTGCACCAAATAAATGAAAACTTTTATAGTCTACCTACTTGGCTCTGTCAGCATGCATAATTTTATGCCGTATCGGCCCCTCATGTACTGCAGAAATATCAATCGACCTCTCCACAAAATCATTGCCTCATCCAAGCTCAAATTTTTCTCTGGATAGTATATCTTTTTCATCGTATGGTGAAATACATTTAATAAAGGTCGGATTTTGTATAACCTATCGGTTGGGTTTGGCTCATTCTCTGGGGAACTATTAAACAAAATGCAACGATCTCCTAATCATCATAAACCGATCCCTTCCCATTTGTTGTGGAAAAAACGGAATGCTATATAAATGAGATTTATTTCCAGTAATCTGGAATTCTAGAAACTTGAATATTCCCCAATGTGAACTAGTAAAGCGAGGAAAACATTTTAATTTGCCAGCTCTGGTCTTCCCTTTCTCGATGCCGCTGCATTCTTTGCAATGGGATATCAGTTCCTAAAGGAAAACATAAGAATTATTTACCCCAAGGGAAAGGAGCGTTCTGCGAAAATTCAGAGCTAAAACTGCAAACATCGCCAAAAATTCATATTTTGCTGATATTCGAGGTAAAACGTAACACTGAAAATACCAGTAATATTTTGAAAATAAACAAAGGAAAACTTTAATTAGAACAAAACTTGAACTAAATGAAATGAAAAATTCACTTCCATACACAGTTTCTAGAATAATTTGCTAGAAGCGTAGTCGGATATAGATTTCTATGTTAGCTTGAAAAAATTGACATAACATCAATCTTATAGCTACTATATTATTTATGTCCGATATTATCAAAGTTTTATTAATTTGCAATGTTAACATAATATTTGTCCATACTACCAAATAATTATCGAAGTGAATAAATATATGATAAAATAACAACATTATCATACATCGTTGTCATATTTCCTTCAAAAAAGGCAAAAAACAATGAAATATTAAATATAAAATTAGCAGAATAAAGTGTAAAATGATGTGTAATATTAAAAAAGACCTAAAAATAACAATCTCCGACGGAATTGGATTAATGAAAGAAATAAAGCAAATTTCAAAGATCAACTAAAAAACACAGAAATATGAAGCAGTTAAATCAACAAAATAGTTAACAATAACAAATTTTTAAAAATAAAGAATATATGTCTTTTGATAAAACTAGCCAGAATTCGAGATAAAGCGCATTTGCATCAAATAAAATAAAAGAAATATACTAGAAGGAACAGTACGGAGGAAATATTGGCATGCGTAATCCTTAGGAATTGTTGGTAACATCAAAAATAGAACAAATAGAAATGTTAAAAACGGACGATTCTGGGAATCATCATGGAACCTCGGCGAGAGGCTGACGCAAGAAAAACAACGCAGGCAAGTATCTGGACGCTCCAAGCGCTCGTGCTAGGAAAGGAGAACGCCGTCACTCATGTGAGACATTCGCTTGCACTTGCCCGCTGCGTCACTCGTGAGTGACATCCGCGCTCAACGTGTTCACTTGGTGGAACAACATTGTTAAGATATTAAATGGATTCACTTTGTAAAATTCCACGAGGTATTTATTACACCGACCGAGGTTTCGACTTATTTTGAGCTATTATCAAGGTCACGGGGAAATTCTGGTCCCTGTTCTTGATAATAGCTCAAAACAAGTCGAAACCTAGGTCGGTGTAATAAATACCTTGTGGAATTTTACAAAGTGAATCCATTTATTATCTTACGAGCATAAAGCTAAAAAGGAGCCTGTTTTTGGTTTATCACATATCGGTGATTTTAAATTATTTAAAATATTATGACGTCTCCTGCTGCACGCTGTGTTTTAAATGATGGAGATTCGATATTCTTAATCCATCAAAATATCCTCATTTTGCACAGAAATTTTGACATCCTCTTGCTACATATGGGGAAAATGGAATTTAAACCGATTTGTGATCTCTCTGTGAAATGTTGATAGAGGAAGACAAAGTTTATTTCTAAAGATAAATTGATACCATCAATTCGTTTCGTGCTGTCAAAATAACCGTGGTAGGTGCGCGATAGTTAATTCAGGCAATAATTTTCAGTGTAAACAAAAATCAGTCGCAAGTCGGTCTTTAGACTGGGTATGTTTAACCATAATAAATCGTGTCAGTGAGTGTGATGGGGTTTGTATTTATAGGGACCGGAATTTCCCCGTAGCAAATTGTTACAGGAGTTAGAATCAATTTTGAATAACGGCGGAAAAATATGATAATGGTTGGTAAAATGAATATAAATTAGCTAGTTGTAAATAATAATTCTGATTATTGATATAATTTGATGCACATGTGGTTTGCCATGTTTGATATATCAACCCTCTATAATTAATTCATTATCATCAACGGGTATCGACCAAGTAATTTTTGTATTTTTTTGTGTATGTAGATATAAAATGCTGGTAGAAGTTATGCATTTGGGTATAACAGTTCATTCTATGCTCACATTTAATCTTTTAAGAAAAGAAGAAAATATCTCTCGAGCTCACTGTGCAAAAGATGAAACTCTTGTGATAATAAATTACGATAAGTCATAAGAAAGTGGCAAGAGAAATATACTGCAGTCCAGTGTACAACGAGCACAAAGCCTCAAGAGGCTTTTCTGTTGTATTAGACTTGATAAATTCATTTTTTAATGCGGTTAAAATGTCAGGAAACCTGAAAGAGGATTCAAGAAAAATAAAACAATGAATGGCTAATTCTCTCTCCAAATATATTGGAAAAAATCTTGTACATAAAAAAGTTAGGCTCCATTCCTTAATTTGATATCGTAAGAGAGGAATTTAAGACTTTAAGAACCAATTTAAGGTATGTGCATCTACATTATATCCCGTGAGCCGCCGCATGGGCGAGTGGAAGGGGGTGTCAGGTCACCAGCTGAGTAAAGTTGTAAGTTTTTTGGAGATGAAATGGTGACATGAATTATAGGAGTGTATTTAGTGAGCTCAACTTTTATTGTGATCGCTTATTGTGCGCGGAAAGAACAAGTTCTTGTACCGAGGCATACGTTGAGACTGGCTTGTAATAATTAAAGCATGCGAAAGTTTAGTAACTTTTAAGAGGATTCAAGAATTCAGTGAATTCTGGTGAAAGAAATAACCGGAGAAAGGTCTTCAACAGTTCTGGCTCCATCTTGAGAAGTAGAAGGGGAAGTCATTGCCGATCTTTTAAAATTAGCAGCTCAATGTGATAACTTCTTCAAGTCGGCATACGATAAAGCAAAATATAGGCCAATAGTCACCTATAAAACTATACTCATTAAATACCTCATATTATTCGCTATATTCAGAACCAGTTCCTGAAATTTCCGGAAAATGTTCCATAAATGCAATTCTTGGTCTTGATAAATCTCTCCCTACGAGCATATCGCCAGGATTTGATAGCATTACTACCGATATCCTCGAACGGCCAATTGATTTCATATCTCCTGTACTGGAATGCGTGTACAATGTGAGTATATCGAATGGAGGGTTTCCATCAGCTCTAAAAAATAAACAGTCATCATTCATCTTTAGAAGAAAGGAAGTAATATGAACGTGGTAAATAACCGTTCTATATCCTGTATTTGAATGTTTCCAAATATTTTAAGAAAACGCTAAACTTCAAAAACGCTATTTTAGTCGAAAACAAATTGGATTTAGTAGTCATTTGGGAACTGAAGACGCATTGATGCACTATTATGAGTGCTCTTAATGTATCAAATCTCCACCAGCGTATATCATTATCAAAACGTTATACCTTGACGAAAAGGATTTTAGTCCTCTGACCACGATATCCATTTTGATAAACTAAATCAAACTGTAATGAGGAGTATTCCATTAGGAATTCAATCTTACCAAGTTTAGGCCTTATCAAGTCTAAAATTTTATGTGGTGGTTTGAAAGCTATTTATTTTTGCGTTCCCAAGTTACCAGAGTGATTAACTACTACAGTGAAAGAAAAATTTTATAGGAAGGTGTTTTGCAACCTTCGGGTCTGGGGCCAATTCCAAAACTGGTATACATATAAGCGATCAGGCGCATCAAAAATTTCCCGGGAGGGTGACAGCTCGCGCTTGACAGATTGTTTCGAATTGCATTGTTACAGCAAAATTGGAAAAAAGGTATGGTGTTACTCAGAAATTGGTTCGATCAGAAGAGACGATCAAGTCTTTAAGCACAAATTCTAAATACCTACATGATATAAGACCTATGCAGTGGACATGATGAAATTTGGAATATTGCGCACCATTCCATTAAATGTTAAAGGGATCACTGTTCAAACTGCGTCTCGATAGAAGGTATTTCAGAATACAGTTACGCAGAGCGAATTATCTATATAAATAAAAATTAAATGCTGTTCGTTGGTAAGCGCATCACTTGAGAATGGCTTGACCGATTTGGCTAATTTTTTTCTTAAATTTTTCTGACAGTCCGAATAAGGTTTTTAAGGAAAGAGAAAATGGAAAGTTGCCCGGAATATTGGAAAATTTGGGAAAAACAAAGTGCTTTTTTCTATGGGATTTTTGAATGAACTCGAGACCTTAACTCACTATTCGAACGATGGATAAGCGTAATTATTTCTTTAATTAGTTCGTGTTATGGTCGTGGAAAAGTTTTCATGAGAAAAAGCTACTACGTGTGCAAATGTTGTTTGACAGCTGATTGTCAATTTGTGAATCAAGCCAATCGGTTGAATAGCGACGAAAAATTAATCCAGTTGTGTATTTTCAGTTGAATTGTGATTCTGTTGAAAGTTCATCGCTATCATTTCATAAAATGAATTAAGTGTCATCGTTAAATCTAAAATAAATTTACAGATTTACGCACGAAATATGGTGAGTTTTGAAATGACAAACGGTTACACAGTAACAATAAAGTGAATCGCCAAAATACCCACCACTGTCCATTTTTAGTATTTTTTGCTGGTCCGACTCCTTTGCTCATGCTGTCTACCAGTTTTCTTAAATATCAATATAATCACTTCGGCCATTTTTCTATGAATTTGTGAAAAAATAAATGTTTTTTTCCCAAATAGCGTATTAGTACGATTAGTTGGATGAGATTTTAAAACTGAAATTCGAAACAATACCTATGACACTCAGCATTAGCGCGTCAGGCCACATCCACTTCGCAAGGGAAATTAGGTTGGTGAAACAGGTAATGTGCAGATTTCACCCCATTTTACAGGATTTATTCTTAATAGGTATATCCATATTGGTTACCTGTAACGCATATTTTCCAGGAAGAAGGAACTTTTTTACCAATCAGTCCGGCGAAGCATGTAGGCACCCTTATTCTTCACTCATGGCTTCTCTAGAGATACAGTTGAAATGATATCCTCCGTGTCTCCAAGGAACTCGCCTCATCTGCATTGATTCAACTTAGTCTACTCAGCAGCTGCAATACACGTTCTCCTCGCTCATCATAGTTTTCAGACATAACCGATGTCGAGATTCAAACGTTCTACATGTAAAACAAGAGCCACCAATTAAAAGGAAACCCTCGAAACCTAGAGCTTAGGTATATGTTGATAATAGGCAATTGAGCGTTGTAAATAGACTGTCTTGACTGAGAGAGGGGGGGGAGAAGTGCACGAAGGAATCTTCATTTAAGGCACCTATTTCTCTCGTCTTTAATAAAATCAGTAAAACTGCCGTTAAGATAAGAAATATTCCAAGATCTTAAGCCGGTCTGCCGCTCAACGATCAAGTTTTATATCTACGGGTATAGTTTTTCCTATCGAGCGGTATATCTCGAGTGGCGAATGCACCTGCACCATTGTGTTAACCGGGTGCTTAATTGCAGCAATAACCTTGCTTCAAATACGCGGCCACAGCAACTTCCGTTCCTCGAGCGGGTGTGAGTTTTTCTACGGCGAAGACAAGGGCTATGCCAGGAATCTCGAAAATGCGGGTGGAGAGGGGGGGGGGGCAGCAGCGAGGGGAATAATATCGTTCTCTCCGCTTCAAGACGGAAGACTCCCCCCTCCCTATTCCACGGTTTCTCGTGCGAGACCACAATTTCCTTCTCCTCCTGCTCCTCTTACGACCCCAACTCCTCATGCTACGAGCTTAAAGGCGGCAAAAACCGTCGCGCACTGCTACAAAATGGCGAGGTGTCGTTCTGGGAATGGGCTCTCTCATGCGGTTGGCTGCACAACGACCAATGGGCGTCGAAGAGGAGGAGTCCAAACGAAGGCCACGCCCCAAGGATATCGAGATGAGCTGGATCGTGGGAGTGTGAGGTCCTCCCTTTCTCTTCCGTGGTAGCGTTAGGCCGGGGCTGTTTGAGCTCCCGCTGCGACGAATCCAGGGAGACAATCTGCTTGTCCCGCCCTCCGTCCGTTACCACGCCTACAAAAACTAGGCCCCGCCCATCCCGAGACGACCTCGCCCCTATCCGAAACAGCCATGTACACCAGTGTCGACCGGGGCGCGACAAACATTGCACGCCTCCCGTCAATGAGACAAGGAGCAGTCGCGTAGTCGTAGCCGAAGGTGCCCCGATTGACGGAAGCACCACGGGGGGCGTAGATCTCGGGAACCCCGCGGCACTGCCCACATGGACCCCCGCAGCGGGGACGGCGGGAGTGCACTGGAAGCCAGAGGCCCAGGGAGGCCCAAATGGTGACTCGCGGGCCGAAGACATGCCTCGGCCGAGCCGCGAGTCGTACGGCGACCAGAAGCCGCCCTACTCGTACATCTCGCTGACGGCGATGGCCATCTGGAGCAGCCCGGAGAAAATGCTGCCGCTCTCCGACATCTACAAGTTCATCACGGACCGCTTCCCCTACTACCGCAAGAACACGCAGCGCTGGCAGAACTCCCTGCGCCACAACTTGTCCTTCAACGACTGCTTCATCAAGATCCCCCGGAGGCCGGACCGCCCCGGCAAGGGCGCTTACTGGGCACTGCACCCAGCCGCCATCGACATGTTCGAGAACGGCTCGTTTCTCAGGCGACGGAAGCGGTTCAAGCTGCCCAAGACAGAGAAGGAGGCTCTGGAGGCCGGCCTGCACCGGGCCGCCGCTTGCTGCCCGCCCACGGCCCGCCCCCCGTGCACCACCCCGGCCACCACTTCGTCCTCCGCGCACCACCGCAAGGCCTCCTCCTTCAGCATAGACAGCATCATAGCGAGGGACGACCCCAGGACGACGTCGCACCAACCCCCGCCGCCACTGCCCCCGATGCCCTCGATGCCCCCGGCGATCGCCTTCTCGCCCGCCGCCTTCTCGCCCGCCGCCTTCTCGCCCGCCGCCGCCACGCACCACCTGCCCCTCCTGCACCACCACCCGCCCCCGCCCCACTTCGCCCCCCCCGTCACTCAGACTCCCTTCCTCATGAGCCCCGAGCGAAGGAACCACGCGGCCGCCTTACTCGCCCTCTCCCACGGCATCCACCCCGCACTCTACGCCGCAGCCGCATCCGCTGCCTTCGCCGCCGCCGCATTCGCCGCCGCCTCCTCTTCCTCCCAGAACCCGCACGGTAAGCACCCGGGTGCGGCGACGGGCTCCGGCCTCCCTTCCCACGCGTTCTTCTGTTCCCAAGGGGGAGCGGCGACCTTCCCGCCCGCAGCCATCTCGGCGCCCGACGATCACCACCACCACCACAAGAGAGAGCCCCCCCTGCCATCGCCCTCGCCATCGCTCGTCGACGTCGAGGACGACTCCTCTTGTCCCTCGGAGGACGCCGGGACGGGCGGCGACGCCACCGCCTCCTGGTGACACGCACTTTCGCTAGAAAGAACGGTGCGTATAAGTACTGACCCGAGTGCGCCGATTATTATCGTTCGAATTCGACGTTGAACGCCGGTGTTCTGTGCGCGTGTGTGTCAGTGTGTGTGCGTGGAAGTTTGTGCGTTGTGCGGGTGCGGTCGAGTCCTCGCGAGGGCGCGGGGCCCCGGGTGTAGGCCGCACGCGTCGGATATTGCGAGAGCCCTTGTCGCGTGTCCAACCCAATAAGGGGGCGGTTGAAAGAGAACGTGACTCGAGGTTGAGGGGGGGATGTGAATGGTGGGGGGGGGGGAAGGAGGGGGGAAGGAGGGAGGGAGGAGTCGCCAGAAGGTGTAGAAGAGGTCTCGCAATACGATGCATTCACACCTTCGACTGTTGTTCGTTAGCCGCGCCGTTTGCTCGATGCCCGCGCCGAGAGCACAACGTATTAACGCATGCTCCTCCGCCAAAGAGCCCATTTACCGTCCACCGTCGCACACACACAGTTTAGAAGCAAAAGTAATAAAAAAAGGACACATGGGCGATTCATAATACCTCCACAATCAGATCTCAATAAGTTCAGGCATGGTGGACCACTTTGACATAATATTTTGCTGTATTACCTTCCCTTACACGTGCTCCCCGTATGTACTACATGACCGAGCCATAAATTCGGCATAAAACTTTTTCTAAAACTGCGAATAGTTGACATTTCTTTGAATGATACTGTACCTTGAGCTTTACAAACAATACAAACAATGTACGCGATATTTAAAATACGGGGTGGAAGTCGTTCTTTTAAGTATTCCATAAATATTGAAAAGCTAAACAAATAAATCAAGAAACTTTACAGTTTCGGATCCATCTTGAGAGATCCATTGAGCAGTGTTCCAATATTCGAATTTAAAAAAATAGGATGTGCAGCGAATCGTTTTTGTCCTATTCCAAATCTGTGCGGTGGTTTAAAATGTCTTTTGCCAATGATGCCCGTTGTATTTTCATATTCTTGCATCTGAAAACAACCCGAGAGGCTACTCTGAGATGACGTCGATTCTTCGCCCAGGCAAAATATATCTCCTCTCATAAGTTAAACAAAAAAATGGGTATAGTGTGAGAAAGCTATGCAGTGCGAAAAATTTGTCCGTTAAATCAGAATCGCACTTTCGGACAAAGTAATGAATGTGGAAGCGATCACTTTAACCGTTTGGAAACAGAGGCCTATAATTAAATTATGATAGTTTAATTCAGAGTAAGTGCTGAATGGTAATATAGTGCCGCTATTAACTCGAAGTAATAAGTAATTTTCTGTAAAATGGAATTATCATAAGGTGGCTCCGGCGTGACTGTGTAATCCATTACAAATACTAATTATAGCTAATTTTTTTAATTCAGTTTAAAAATTCCCGCTTTCGATGATGGAACGGGTGAACCCCGATTGAAAGCCAAAACTGAGGCGCAAAATGCGAGAGATTATCCAGACATAGAAACATATTTTTATTGACAACATTTGTCCAGCTATAGGAGCCGATTGCAGCGCCATTTGCATGGAACTGCCGCGCTGGACTTCAATTATGGCAGCAATTTGCAAATTAATTTTCAAAATTGGCGTCAGAAGACGCCTGTGTCTCATATGTTTCATTTAGGTTCCCAGGACTCTTCGCTTCCTATTTACCGTTTAAATTAAAAGCTTGAATATGCGTGCTTGTTCAAATTGACGTTTTCCTGCTGTAATCAGAGCAATTTCAGTAAGAACCCATTTAAAATCTCCACTTTCAAGGCTGAATTACTATAAAACTAACCCTGAGGAAAGTCTACTTTATTTTCGTATCATTTAATAAAACACACATAAAAGATGATAATTTCAAATGTTCAGAAAATCTGCGATAAGTATCCCGGATGGAGGCCGGAGCCCTTTTAAGGTAGTCGAATGTTCCCATCCGTGGAATTTCCCGACTGTTCAGCACTGGATGAGATGAGCAGCTCCTCGCTCATCACATAACGCTCGATGATATCATTAAAGTAAGCCGTCTCACCAGAGAATTCATTAGCTGTGTAGCTAACTGTATAAAAAATGTCCTGCGGTCAACATTCACTGGATATGTTGCCTATAATGCAATTTTAAATTTTCGTTGAACCATCTGATTCTCACCAACCTTCCACTGTTTTGAATTCCACAATTAAAAACTGATGAAAGTACAAAAGGGGTAGGGGAGTAATTTTGCCTGTCAGCCTCATGAAACGCTAATCGGCCGAATTATCGCTTCATCTAGAGCTAACGAGGCGCTCATGAACATTCCTTGCGGAAATGTATTTGATATTTCCGCACCACTTTTGAGAGCGATACTCGTCGGAAGTTGTACACATACCTCGGATCGGATCCTTTAAGTGTTATAGATTGTACTTCGAGTGAAAATATTTCATCCGAAAACAACATTTTCGGCAAGTGAAACTGCCAAACTGATTTTTACTTTTTGCCTCAAAATAGTTAGATCCATCAATCTTCCATCTGTAACCTTGACAGAATTGCAAAATGCTATTCCCGTCAATGCTGAGTTCACATAATGGGTGAAGTGTTTCGTGCGCAACTCATGTCACTTCCTTCACTTTCCTTACTTCTTCTTTTCGGTCGAAACCACCGTGTCTCATTTCTCTCTGGAATGGATCCCTGAGCGAGCGCCGATCTCGACACCTGATTCTTTAAGGATTTGAGCGTTCGAGCATCGGAAATCCGTGGACGTGACGTCAAAATCCCCTTCCATATCTTAGCTTTTGAACGGACCCATTTTCGCGGCTCTGAAGTAAAAACATTTCGTCACAGTGGAGGCTCGGAATTCCGAGACCTTACAGCATAACCCACCCCCTCCTCCCTCATCTTAGCGACCTCCACCCCAAAGGGCTAAAGTGACAATCGGCGACCCTGGGCTCTCTCTCTCTCTCTCTCTCTCTCTCTCTCTCATCTCTCCACTGGGAAGAGGAGGAATGAGGCCGCTTCATCGCTAACATCGCTTCTTCCGTGCAAAGAGAGGCGCAGCGTGGACTCATTTCAAGTACGCATGGCGATGTGAAAAACCACTTCTGAAGAGAACGTATGCGACGGGATTTGTATGATTGATAGACTATGAATGCAATGAATGCTAGTGAATCACCAATGCCATCATCATCGTTAATATTATTTATCGTCACCATAAAACATTTGAGGGAATAAGACACCGGATTTATTACTTGTTAACGGTTGTGTATGTAACTCGTTTTCGTCATCGCTCGTTTGACTTATTTTGGATTGGTGGATATTCTGTGGTCCAGTGAAGGTTTTATTTCCATTAGATATGGGACAATTATTAGCACTGGGAGTATTGGCCAAATGGACATGTAGTGTTGCTGAAATTATCTTGCCAATATATGATTTCAGAATGAATCACAGTATAGTTGGTAATGTATTATTTTTCTTAATCACTCAAAATGCTGTACAGCGTGATCTCACTCCAATAATGCCATGGTTCCTGATCTGTAAATAAAATGGATTAAGCAATTGTTGCTATACATGAAATGTTTTTGTAAAAATCATTGACACCCATCCTGGTTTATAAGGGGTTATAATGGAATTTCTAAAGCCTAACTCTAGATACACGCTAACATACCCTCCCAAAACTAATGCGTAAATATTTCAGTCATTGGCAATCAGGAGAGGATATTTTAGCCAATACGATTAACAATATCCTGAATGGCTTTAGCGCACTCCTTCACGCATAAGGCAGGGCCTGATTGAACGTCATAAAATGGAAGGAGCACCTTTCAACAATTTCAATGATTCGGACTCTGCTTACGTACTCTTATGTTCGCAAGCATAAAAAATTAAT